>JAMPIV010002751.1:0-106191 GCA_024509875.1 Oreohelix idahoensis | reverse complement strand
GATCGATTTATTCGACAACGACTTTGAAGGCAAGAGCTGGCTCGGCCTGGTATCGGGCTTCAGGGCGCACCAGTAACCAAAGTTGGTAAGCGGCCAGAACCGTTCAGAAAGCAATGGCAAACTACTGAATGAATATTGCCAAGAAATCATGACAGCCAAGAATGAAGAATCACGAAACACAAAGATCTGATGGTGTGGCCCCCAGGCCAGGCAGATCGACTATGCGAACTGGGGAAGAGAACGATGCCAGAGCAAGTACAAGTAATGGTGATGACGGCCAAATCCTGACTGTGTTACTGCGGAAAGCCTTGACATCGGACTAAAGAAAACATTAAGAACAGGCACGTGGAATGTAGGAAGCCTACATCAGGGAAAACTTTGTATGATTAGTAAAGAAACGGAAAGAACCAAAACAGACATACTGGGCATTTCTGAACATAGATGGGCCAGATAAGGTCATTTTATAACTCAAACAGGAGAGACCTTCATATACCCAGGGAAGGAAAAGGGCGGTCAGAGCGGGTTTGGTTTCCTCCTGACAAAGAAAGCATCTATAGCACTACTTGGATACAATCCGATTAGTGATCGACTTCTCATGATTAGACTCAAGAGAAAGAAAAGGAACATCACAATTTTACAAGTTTATGTACCCACATCTGCAGCAGATGATGATGAAATTGAGGAATTTTACAACAGTTTACAAGAGACTTTAGGGAAAGTGGAAAAAAGGGATATCATGATAATCATGGGCGACTTTAACGCGAAAGTTGGCATCGAAAGAACAGAGGAAGAGAAAAAGGTGCGAGGTCCATTCGGTATAGGACATAGGAACGAAAGAGGAGAAAAACTAATCGAATTCTGCTTAGAAAACAACCTCTCCATTACAAATACCCTATTTAGACAACATCCCAGAAGGCTTTATACATGGACCTCACCAGATGGCAACAGCAGGAATCAAATAGATTACATCTTGATACAACAAAGACGGAGGTCAGGTATATCATCTACAAAGACACTCACAGGAGCAGATTGTGATTCAGACCTTGTAATTGCAGACTTTAAGTTAAAATTGAAAAAAGTGACGAAAGGTGCTCGACCTCTCCGTCTCGATGTAAGCGACATACCACCTGAATATAACATAGAAGTACAAAACAAATTCAAAGCACTGATGGCTGTACAAGAGGATATGACACCGGATGAGCTAGCCAAATATGCGAGAGATATTCTCATCACATCAGCAGAAAACATGATTCATAGAAAAGTGCATAAGAAGCAGATATACATCACGGAGGAAACACTGAGGCTCATGGAGGAAAGAAGAAAATTGAAGCAAACAGGGGTAGAATGGAACAGTGACAAATACAAAAACTGCACAAGAAACATCAGGAGAGAGATTAGGAAAGACAAGAAACAGTACATAACGAATACCTGCAATAGAATAGAAGATCTGCAATTTCAGGGAAAGGATAGGGATATATTCAAGGAAATCAGAACGCTAACAGAGGATTTTAGACCATCATTATATGTAATCAATGATAAAAATGGTAACATATTAACAGAAAGTAAGGATATATTGGAGAGATGGAAGGAGTACTGTAGAGAAATGTATGAAGATAGAACAAAGACCCCAGACATGAAGATTGAAAATGAAGAGAGAGAGAGCCAGAACCTATATTAGAAGAAGTACGTGCAGCAATCAAAAGCCTGAAGAAAGGGAAATCACCAGGATGCGATGATATACCAACTGAACTAATGCAAGCAGGAGGAGAGGCCAGTGTCCTCGTTTATCATGAACTATGTGCGAAGATCTGGAACAGTGCAATCTGGCCCAAAGCATGGAAAAGATCTGTGTATATCCCTCTCCCAAAGAAAGGCAATTTAAAACTGTGTACCAACTATCGCACTATTGCTTTTATAAGTCATGCCAGCAAAATCCTCTTGCGGATTATCATGAAGAGGATAGAAAGAAAGTTAGAACATGAAATACATGAAGCACAGGCGGGTTTTAGACAAGGCAGAGGTACGAGAGATCACATCTTTAATGTGAGAAACATCCTCGAGAAAGGCAGAGAATACAATGTAGATCTTCATGCCTGTTTTGTAGATTACACCAAGGCCTTCAACTGCGTACAACATCATAAATTGTGGAACATCATGAGAGACATGGGGTTTCCAGCGCATTTGATCCATCTAATTGAAACACTATACCATGAACAACAAGCAGCTGTCAGAGTAGCGGGAGAAATATCAGGATGGTTTGACGTGAAAAGGGGAGTAAGACAGGGTTGCATCCTCTCTCCATACTTATTTAACATCTATGTCGAAAATATAATGAGAAATGTTCGGAGTTACCAAGAATGTGAACATTGCGATCCGTTCACAATTGGTGGAAATGCGATCCCAGAACTCAGGTACGCAGATGACACAGTTATTCTTTCAAACAGTGCCAAGGGACTAGAACAGTTAATCCTGTCTGTCAAAAGACACAGTGAGGATCAGAACCTTTTTCTGAACACTAAGAAAACAAAGATAATGTCCACAGACAAAACAAGATGCCAACCAAAAATTACCATCAATGATGAGGAAATTGAAAATGTCACAAATTTTGAATATCTTGGCTCCATAATTAACAACAATGGAGACTGCTCAAAAGAGGTCAGAAGGAGACTGGCCATAGCAATGAAGAACCTATGGCATAACACCAGCAAATTAATACAATTAAAACTTCTGAGAACGTGCATCTTTCCGGTAGCGACATATGGATGTGAATCATGGACCATTACTTGAACATTAAAGTAAAAAATCGAATCTTTCGAAGCAAAGTGTTACAGAAAAATTCTCAGAATATCGTGGACCAAGAAGAAGAAAAATATAGACATCCTTCACGACCTGAACATCGAAGAAAACTGGCTCATAAACAATATCATGTCCCGGAAACTGAAATATTTTGGTCACATTAAACGCCATAGTGGCTTAGAGAGAGCAGTGATGGAGGGTATGGTACCTGGAAGGCGAGGCAGGGGCCGACCAAGACGACGGTGGACACAGGACATTGAAGACACCTTGAACGTGACATTAGAGGAGGCAGGAGGGCTGGCTAGAGATCGAGAATCTTTCAGGCGGGCTGTGATGACAGCGACGTTCTGCAAAGGACATGCTACATGATGATGATGATGACACTTTAACCTAAACTATCTCTTCCATTACTGAAGAAAATTACAATCACCTGCCTTCACCCACGAGTCAATTAGATCATTGAAGGTTTCCTTAACCCCATACAATATGGAAATACTTAACCGTTAATTTCATTTACACAAATGTAATAACCGAATATGTCAGTTCTAGTACTGGCCACGTGTTATATTTCCTGAACATGGACCATCTGCTACAGCCACGCCATGTCTAAATAAATTTAGATCTGAAACCAACCGCACGCGAAATATAAATAACATTGAATTAAGTATATAATTATTTAAAATGCTACGGCACAAAGAGAGTGAACCTATATCCTTTCTAACACTATAAAGACTTTAGAATGTTGGAGAATATTATTAGGCCTATATCTACTCACAAGTCCTAGGCATCTTCAGATTTCAACTCTGGTTTGGCGACTTCTTCTCTCTGCGTCTAGGGTCGAAATGACAGAAGATTTCAACCGGCCAAACTCTGCGGTCAGTCTGAGCGCTTCTCTTCTCTGATTGGCTGTTGCTCTGTCCGCGGGCCTGACTAATGTTCTATTTTTAGATCCTGAGTAACACTAAAATGGCTGCCAAATCGCGCTATGTTGTAGTAAAAAGGTAGAGAATGACAGACAAAATGGCGAATGGCGCTGTCACACACACACACACACACACACATAAAAAACACAAAAAGAAACTAACGCTGCACATATAAGAATATAAACTGATATTTGTCATTTCCTGTTCACAGATTGTCAAAAATGAATCATCACAGCGCATTTCAATCTCCCTTTGCGCTCCATAGGGGCATAGTACCATCACTACAGTTGATGTCTTACCGGAAGTCTGTTACAAAGTGCGTTTTGAGCATTTTCAGTGTCGGTTTTTGTAGCAAAGCAACAACTAATTACAGTACATTTGATATATGATAATTTAGTAGAGAACTATCAATTTAGACCTTTCTATCCACACATTTCATGTTTCAATCTCATTGATAAGCCACTACCTCCAACTTCCATTACAATTATTCCCCTCCTTTCGCTAATCAAGCCCTGGTATTGCATTCTACACACTCGTAAAGCTGCGGACAAGCCCTAGAATGGAAACGAATTGTAAAAAATCGATTCCAAATAGCAGCAAAAAAAAAAAAAATTTGACAGCGGGTGGTAATTTGAACTAACTGTCCATGTATCCAAAATCTCTTTTCATCTAACGTATCGCTTAACCATCCATTTAATCACAATTTCCTTCTATTGAATACCCTAGCTACCGTCCTTACTTAGTCGTTCCTCTTCTATCTTGTGATGTAAAGCTTAGCACCATAATGCCATTCTACGAGGGGCATTCAGAAAGTAATGCACCACATGGTTTTTCTCAGCTAATAATAAAGATAGAAGCATGAAATTTTGCACTTCAAATATGGCATGTGCCAATTGTGTGCACTAAATTGCACCGCAACCGGCCACATTATACGGCTGCCCTAAACCGTTGAAATGGAGCGTATTAGCAACATGCGTTATAAGCAGCGAATTGTGATAGAATTTCTCGTTGCAGAGAAGGAAACTATTGTGAACATTCACAAGCGTCTATGTGATGTGTATGGAAATTTTGCAGTCGACAGGAGTACAGTCAGTCGCTGGGTTCAGAGAAGCAAAGAATCAGGAAGTGGAGATACGGAGCTGCTTGATCGGCCTCGCTGTGGACGTCCTGCCACAGCCACCAACGCAGAAATGTTGAAATGCGCTGAGGGCATTATTCTTACTGATAGGCGAATCACTACTCAACAATTGGCCTTACAGCTCAGTCAGCATTGGTAGTGCAAATGCAGTTATAAAAACTCTCAGATTTTCTAAGGTTTGCGCAAGATGGGTTCCTCGAAGTCTCACAAATGACCACCGATTGCAAAGGAAAGCAATTTCTTCTGGTCATTTGTGAGACTTCGAGGAACCCATCTTGCACAAACCTTAGAAAATCTGAGAGTTTTTATAACTGCATTTGCACTACCAATGCTGACTGACAGCTGTAAGGCCAATTGTTGAGTAGTGATTCGCCTATCAGTAAGAATAATGCCCTCAGCGCATTTCAACATTTCTGCGTTGGTGGCTGTGGCAGGACGTCCACAGCGAGGCCGATCAAGCAGCTCCGTATCTCCACTTCCTGATTCTTTGCTTTTCTGAACCCAGCGACTGACTGTACTCCTGTCGACTGCAAAATTTCCATACACATCACATAGACGCTTGTGAATGTTCACAACAGTTTCCTTCTCTGCAACGAGAAATTCTATCACAATTCGTTGCTAACACGCTCCATTTCAACGGTTTAGGGCAGCCGTATAATTTGGCCGGTTGCAGTGCAATTTGGTGCACACAATTGGCACATGCCATATTTGAAGTGTGCAAAATTTCATGCTTCTATCTTTATTATTAGCTGAGAAAAACGATGTGGTGCATTACTTTCTGAATGCCCCTCGTATCTTATCGGCCATCTTCCTTATAATTTGGCTGCAGTCCAGTCTTCGGTCCTTCCGATATTGTCTCATGTGTACTCTGGGTCGACCAGGAGTTCTGGATCCTCGGCTCTTGTTTCCCATTTTTGTCCCGGTAGTCGGTCCTCTCTCATTCTGCAGACATGTTCTAACCATCACAACTGGGACTGTTGTCCAGGGGCTGCATTTCGAGGTCATGACGTATCGTCTAGGTGCTGACCTCGTCCCTCCTTGTTACCTGGACCACCTTCCTCAGATATCTCATTTCTAAGGTATAGAGGAGGCCTTTATGAGTATTAGCTACGGTCCACATACAAAATGTCCTTCCATAAGAGTCACTGGCTAATCTTCCATATATTCAACATCTTCTTCTATCTAATTCATTGTCTAACGGTCCATATATTCTCAAACCCCGCCCATCTGCCTCATTAGTCACCAGGTAATGTATCCAAAAATCACCTTTTATTTCAAGAATTAATTAGCTACATCCTTTCCTGCTCTGTCCCTTTTTTTCTTTGAGGAATAAGAAGTTAGAAAATATAGACAAAGGAATTCATAACAGCATACAACGATGAAAGTAAATTACAAATGCCTAGATGATTTAAGCACAGTTCATGGAAATAGGGTAATGTGTATATATTTTTAAGCATGTAAAATAGAAAATGTTTCATAAGGCGTGTTACATAATTATTGGGTCGATCTCTTTTCCTCTCCGGCAGTATTTAGTTACATTTTTGTGTGTACTAAATCACTCGCAAAATCCGTCGTCGGCCCATTTTCTTTCTCTGCTATCAAGCAGATAGTAGTTATTTTCTTATCAATTTTACACTCCCTTCAGTAATAATTGATCATGTTTGCTTTGCGCTTCTCGGCTTTGCTAAGATTAAGACGCAGGTAACACCAAGATGGGCCCGGTCAACATTCGTATAGTAAATGCGTGTCATGTTTACCTAGGAGTGCCCCGCGATAAATTATCGACCTGTCGGCTTTCACTCGGCGGAAACGAATGAAATAATCGTTTCCTGTACACTTTGTTGCAAAGACATTACTTTATCTTAATATCCTATTCGTAAACATTGCCTAGAGAGTGATTGGATGTTTTCATTCCATAATTTGGAAGACATGACCTTAGTATTAATGCACAGAAATTTCCTAGTGGAAATATTTTGAGTTACTCCATCCTAAACAAGTTTGTTTGAAATTATTGACCTGCACTCGAGATGTAAACGTAACTACATTTCTGATTGGGGCCTGGATCTAACAGTAAGCAACACGTGCCAGGAAAGAAAGGTGCAATATAACCTGACACTTTTGTCGGTTGAAAGCACTGTGAAAATTCACCTCGAGCCACGAAGACAACCAGACCTTGCCAGAGTTAAGAATAGTACCAGACCGGACTTGTTGGAGCATATTGAGGACTTAGAGCCCAGGAAAACGCTACCTTTTAAACACCGAAACCGGAATCTGAGGAAACTATAACACAATTCATAGTGGGAACTTTTTGTTAAAGTAACAACACCCCAGAGCAAGTGTAAGAGGCCTCTACAAGCGCCTTTATTTCTCTGAACCAGCAGTCTGTGAGCCTAAAGATTGGCGTAAGTGGTACATTTTGAATTCTATATTTTTTCATTAATAACATGTGAACTAATACGTAAATATATATTGACATGTAAATATTAATATGTGAAAATTGCTAGTGGATGTCCAAGTCAATTGAGGCTGGCAACCTCAGCATATAGAATGATGATTTCATGAACCGCCACTGCCAGGGCTGGTGACTGCTTTATTGCGAGTTTCGTATAAAGTCCCATATGAAGCAGGAAGGGAATGATGAAGGAAATAGAAAGTAAACATACTTGCTATATTTTTAACCTTTTCAACCAGTGTAAACGTAAAACATATTTACTCTAAATGTAATGAAAGTTTCAACCTTTTTAACAAGTGTAAACGTAAAACATATTCAAACTACATTGTTTGTAGTGAATTTCTAAATACAATATCTAAATTAATATATATCAATATCGGGCATAAAGGAAAAGATAAGAAAGTATAAAAGAATCTTCTGCTAGAACTGTTGGTATCGCCTACGCCTTCAGATTATTTTTTTCTAACGAATAGCCGAACAGAACTGTACCCAATTTTTCAAAGTCGTCCTTGACATAATCACTTTTCCTAGTTCTAAGAAAATTGTGCCTAAAAATGCATTGTGGAACGAGGAGGGGAAAGGATAGATGAAATGCTAATTCGTTTCGCATTGATTGTAAACTAAAAGCCAATACTAGAACAGGGGCAAGCCTTGCCTTAGGGGTTTCCCCAAAATACGAGGAAAAAGTTAGAACATGTAGACAACTCGTGTCACAAAAACAACCTTAGCTCTTATTTCAAAGGACGTAATTATCACGTAAATAGAGAAGACAGCACATGGAAAAGAATTGAACGTGTAGTAGACTTAAAAAAAAACACTAACTTAGAAAAAAAAAAACTGTGTACTTCTGAACCAAGCCAACTAGTCCCATATAAATTGTATATTCGTGTACCTTAGGACTTGTTGACAAAGAATATGGTAATAGTTAAGCAAATAGTCCATTAATTAACTAATTATAGCCATAATACTATAGTGGACCCGACCAGACTGTCAAGTAAAGATCATGCCTGCTTATAATTTTTTATGGCATGTTTTGAAAAAACAACTTTGGGTAAATGAGGTTAAAAGGTACGGGATATTTGATTGGGTGTATTTTAAAGAAAGGCGATGTATGATTGGTTGACCTAAAACTAAAAATATATTTGCCTTGGAAACATATTGGGAGTTGTTATTTGAAACGATAGATTCAAAATAAATGTAAACATGGTCCCATTGGACAAAGCAGTAGATACTGGTACGAAACGGGGACTGTTCACTGCCATTTCAAGTAAATTTTGTGCAAAGCAAGATCGATGAGAGCAGGCGGAGAATTTTCTAACACAGGAAAAGCCTGGACAAAGGGCAGATAGAAAATGTGCCATATTCTATTGCCTAGTCATTGTTTATTTGTGTTATTTCCTTACATCTGTGGTAAGATTGATTTTCTTAACATTTTATTTAAAATAAAATTTGAATGTGAAATACTAACATACGAATGTAAGTAAGTGAGTCTATGGCAGACTCAAAACAGAGTCTAGAGATTGATCCAGCATATGAAAGACTATCAGAGAGGTGTAGACCAACTAAGTTATATATGATTATCATCAGGAGCATAATACCTATCCTATTGTATGGACAACAGATTATTGCTGGAATTGCAGAGGCGTTGTAACTATTAGGGGAGAGGAATACTGGTATACCTGGTCACATCAGAAGAAACTGGTGAAAGGGATTGTCGTAAAGAGCTGATCTTACATGTTTGTTTGTAATGTGCCTCTACTGGTTGTTGAGTATTATTGTAGGCTGTTTATTACGAAGGAGGCATATCCTTCTGATTTCAGAGGGTTTTGGTTGCTGTCAATAACTGGTGCCAGACTACAGTGGGCCGATATATTCATGCCACAGTGTTGCCTTTTTCGGAGACAACTGTAAACCACCATCATTCTTGAAGAAGTGGGAGCTGAAGGTTGTCGTTCAGCGAAGTGCAGGAAGATTCATACATCATATTACAAAGATAGGTGCATGTTTAGCACCTGATCGCTCAACTAACATTATATTAGAAAAGAGACTGGGAATAGTGATATAAACATTCCATCAGTGTCCATAAAAACTTACAAACAACATGCAGAGATGATGATAATAAACAATCAACCAGTGTATACTAGAAGTCACCTCAGTTAGACAATACAACTACACCCTTATATAATAATATGTGTATTATGGTCAGAAGACCCATTGTATAAATTGATTGATGTAATTACTTTCTATGATTTCATTTTTGATTATCAGTCCTGATTCCAAATAAATCAGATTCAGGACAATAAATTGAAAAACATTAATTTTTCAAAACTATCAACCACTGACTTACTAAAGATAGTCTTTTAAAGTGTAGTTCATATGTGATTGTCGTGGTACTGTTGTGTTGTATTAGATAATAAAATAATTTGTGTAATTGTTTATATGTTCAGTTGGTTAATGCAACCTTACACTAACATTTCATAACCCTAGACACCAAACGTAGTCATCTTAAATTCTATCTAGAATAAGTCTGAATGAGATCATAGTGGTGGTAGTAGAAAGGTGCCCTGGAAATTTACTCTAATATTTATTATATTCAGGGACCTTCACAGCTGACCTCATTCAGTACACTAAGATTTCTTTACAACAAACTGTATTAACATCAAACCCACCACATTG
The DNA here is from genome assembly GCA_024509875.1 of Oreohelix idahoensis. Classification (NCBI taxonomy): domain Eukaryota; kingdom Metazoa; phylum Mollusca; class Gastropoda; order Stylommatophora; family Oreohelicidae; genus Oreohelix; species Oreohelix idahoensis. The sequence continues at coordinate 96,206 of JAMPIV010002751.1, read as the reverse complement.
TTAACATTTTCAACTGAAGTTAAACATAAAACTATTCATTTTAAATGTAAAGAAAGTTTTTCGCCCATTGGGATAAAGATTAATTCTCAGAGAGGGTAAAAATTCTGAGATAGATGGGATGGTGGAATGAAAAGAGAGGGGCACATAAGTATGTTTCGGGAAACCAAATACTCAGAGGGTATTCGTTTCTCTTCTTTTGCGATACTAGTTTGTGTTACCAGTTGAGGGTACTATTTCTGGAACAAATGAGGGTATAAGTGTCCTGAAGTCGACGTTAAACACCATCATCAGATGGGTCTTAGAACGCGGGACCAGCTTTGCAGTTACTCCCTAATTCTACTTGGAACGTGCTGCAACTCTTACATCTTGACCAGGGACGCGAGCGTTCCAGTCCTCTATCTGCGAAGAACCAAAACATCAGCTGGAGCAGAAACAACCAGTGGCAGCTAAGTAAAACTTAAAAAGCTGCCAAGGGAACTGTCCATTTTCGAAAACCATAACATCACACTGTGATGAATACTTTTTTCTAAACAATTATTCATTTTTATAACTGTTAAGACTTAATTGATTATTAAATTTGTTACTTATATAAAGACAAATCTAAAGTTGATTTAATCATTTTGAATGTACTATAACCGTATGTCTCCGACAATTTCTTAAATACACGTAAACAGAGCTACATAATAATAAGAGAAAATTCGCTGAATTAACTCAGCTGGGGGCTTGAACGAGCTAACAAATTATAAGATTACATAATCCTTCACAAAAGTTGACGGCGGATACTATAGTTAACGTGCTCAGCCAATGGCAGCATTGTTCTCGCTTTCTGAATATCTTGTGAAAACTCCCTGGACGTAGAAGCATCATTATCCTTCTATCTACAACTCTGCTATGAGTAATCTGGTGCAAAGGTAGACACCTTTGAAGACCCACATCAGTTACTCTTGAGTTTTGGCCACTGTTGAACAACTACTGCAGAGCTAAGGGGAAGCAAACCATGACAAGGCGAGAGATTTCGTTCATACAACAAAAACCAATAACAATATAAATTACATTTATACTTTATCGTTGTCGCTTGCTTACATATAACCAATCCACATCTCGAGAACCTCAATTTTTTCTTTGAATTGCTTATTCATAGTCCATGTTTCTACATCATACAATAATGAATATATACAATACTTTATTATTCTATGTTTTAATTTGTGAGTTAACTTTTTAGATATCAATATTTGTCTCACGTTGGTGAATGTAACGTTGGCCTTTCCTATTCTCTTCTTGATTTTTGTTTCACTTCGGCCATCGTCTGTTACTATATGACCAAGATATGAGAAGCTCTTGACTTGTTCCAGGATGTTCCCATTTATGCTTATCTTTAATGTGGGCTTATCATCTGTTTTGCTGATTATCATAGCTTTTGTTTTCTCGATGTTATTGAACAATCCATATTCATGACTTAATGCTGTTTGCTTGATTCACTAGTTCTTGTGAATCATGTTTCCACACTGTACATAGCAATAAATAAGTAAACTCAAAGACGGTGTCAATCTCGACATAATATTATCGCAGTTAGTACATGCCATATATAAGAGGAACTCAAACGGCACAAGAAACTATCAATCTATCTCGACAACACACCATTACTCAAATACTGCTAACATCACTTCTGGGACTACGAAAACATACTGGATCTGAAATAACATCGATCCTTGCAACACCAAAAACCACACAACAGACACAAGTTCTTACACACAAGTGCAACAACAGGACACGTCCGTTCCCTTCTACGTCGTCTGTCAACTCCCCTTCCTCAAACATCTTAACCTTTTAACCTTCCACACACCAAGCTTACTCTAACCAATGATAAATTGTACTTTAATCACATATCATAACAATCAGGGTTCAGCTGCTCGTGCAAACAATACATGCAACTCATAAACGTTTAACTTGACTTATATTGCATTCACGTTTGCCACAACAACGCATCCTATAAACCTCGCTCCCCCAGGAGTATATAAACGTAGCACCTTCTCAAAATTACATCTTGACAGCTCCCCTTCAACAGAATTAGGGAAGCACTCGTCATTACGTACATCCTTACTCATTTGAGGAGTTGCCTATTCCATGTTGTTTTGTACAATAGATTCCTCCCCAGGGGACCTACAGATCTCTAAATTCTTTAGGACATACATGGTAAGGCTCCAGTCTCTTCCACGGTGGTTAACCGTTGTCTTTTCATATACCCGACATGCCTATAGTGCACCACACACTTTAATGTTTTGCTTTGTGTGCTGTTGATCTATTTAGATTCCTCCGCCTCACCCACGGTCTCAGACTTTGTGTAAAAGATCTTTTAACGACAACATTTTTTTAAGCCCCCATCTCGTTGTATTAAAATTATGATTACGTTCCTTAGACTACTTACCACAAGACATGATTGTCAACGCCAGAAGGCACAGCACTCAGAGTTGGCTTCTCGTAATAAAACGATCGGGTTCAAAAGCTGGTTGCGTCAGGCTCTAAACTACCTAACTGTAAACATCGGTACTTGACTGTGCTCTCGAGTTAGAAAAGGTAAATACCGCGATAAAGGGAGCTGTTTATCCCACCTCATAAAGCTGAGACCTATTATAGATTAAGTCTGAAACACTGGACTCCCTTACGGTAGCATATGCAGTGGGACTTAATATCATGTATGCCCACATACGCACTTTTGTATAACATTACTTTTTCCTTCATTTGTAGGGTAAGACTCCAGGAATAGGTAATTGAAAAGCGCCCCCATCCCCCTTCAGCTGTAAATCTTTTGCTGACTTGCCACCATTTCGAATAGAAAATGTTAAACATCTCCGTTAACCCAAACACTAGCACTAGTTACCAGAAATACCTACCATTCCAGAAGCATCTTAGGAAAAGTTACCAGATCAAGATAAAATGTGACACTTCCATGCTGGAAGTCTGTACATTCAGTCACCAGTAACCTGACATTTAGAAAGACACAGCAATGAAAATACAACAGATGTAAAATCAAAAAAAAATTTCATGCTTGGTACATTCCGCTGCCGGTAGAGAAAGCGCAAATTAGAAGGTACGCCCTGCGAAGGAAATACTAGAATAATATCATTATCAATGCCTTTAAGTTTCCCCTGGAGCAAAGGTCATATAAAAACGCGCCACGCCCTTCTTTTCTGGACTATCCGTTCAAGGTGTTTCTATGTCTTCGATAGCTGCATTTATTCCTGTTTGCGGCGTCATAAGCGTCAGAATGGCTAAGTGGTCTTTAGCGCTTGTCACTTGCGATAAGGTTAATTGGTTCTGGGATCTAAACCTGGTGGCACAGTGCTGTAGTCTACCCAGCTGTAAGTGGTTACCTGTCGCTGCTCTTGAGTTAGGAAAGCCAAAAGCTCTAAATCTGAAGGGTCAGTGGTGACTGTCGATGGTTGTGGCAGTGGCGTCTTGAAATAGAAAGCAATGAAGTTTTCTGCATTGACGTCTTTCTCTATTCTCTAAGAAGTTCTCTGTAACAGGCTATTTGGTTTTGTAGGCCTGCATTTACTTTTGCACTTCTTACCGAAATTGGGATCGACCCTTTCCCAATATGCATTTGCCCTCTCTATTATGGCGATTCCTTCCTCTAATTCTTTAGTAGTCATCACTCTTGGCTCAACCTTATCATCAGGCTGGACTTCCTTTTCTCCGAACAGCCTTCTCTGTTTTTTTTTTTTTTCAATTAACAGGAGATCCTCATCAGTTAGGACCTCATAATGCAACTCAAGCAATTCAGCCACATCCTCAGCCTCTACTTCCAATTCCAGCTGCCGAGCCATTTCGACTACTTTCTCTGTGATTTCAGCCACTGGAGCCTCAAAGCCTTCAAAATCGTCCATCATGGTGGGAATGAGCTTCTTCCATACCCCTTTCAATGTACTTTCCTTCACTTCCTGCTAAGCATCTCTTATTGTTTTAATGCCGTCCAAAATAGTGAAGCCTTTCCAGAAAGCTTTTAATTCATTTTTCTTTGATCCCTCAGAAAGATCATCATCTAATGCAGCTACAGCCTTTGCAAAAGTCCTCCTTAAATAATAAGATTTGAATGCGGAAATCCCACCTTGATCCATTGGCTGCAGCAATGAAGTAGTGTTTTGCAGGCAGGAAGACAACTTGAATTTCTTTGTAGGAATCAACCAGAGCTCTACGGTGGCCTGAAGCATTATCAGCAATCAATAACATCTTTTATTCCCTGTTATAAGCCTCAACTGTAGGCTTTAAATAATCGGAGAACCAAGTTGTAAATTAATCAGCAGTCATCCAGGCTTTTACATTAGACTTGTAATAAACTGGAAGGCAAGGCTTTAAATAGTTATTAAGGACCCCAGGATTCTCCGAATGGTATTTAAGCATGGCTTTAGCTTGCAGTCACCAGCTGCATTAGCCTCTAGCAACAGCGTTAGCCTATCTTTTGCAGCTTTGAATCTTGGCATAGATTTCTCTTCTTGTGCAATAAAAGTTCTAGCTGGCATTTTCTTCCAATATATGGCCGTTTCATCTACAATGAAAATCTGTTGCTTTGTATAGCCACCATCTTCTATAATATTTTCAAGCTCTGTAGGATAAATTTCTGCAGCTGCGGTATCTGCGCTAGCTGCTTCTCCCTGCACTGTTATATTATGCAAATTATACCTTGTCTTAATTCTATCACACCAGCCTCTGCTAACCTCAGATTTTCTTCCTCGGATGTCTCTCCTCTTTCAGCCTTCATTGAATTAAATAGACTTAGATCTTTGTCCTGGATAATGCCTTGGCTTAAAGGAATATTGTGGTTGATTTGGTCTTGAATCCACACGTTTAAATATGTTTCCTTATCAGCAATTAGACTGTCACGCTGTCTAATGACGATAGTATGCACTGGCGTAGCGTTTTTAATTTCCTCTAACGCTTTGGCTTTAGCCTTAACTATTGTACTTACTGTTGAGCGAGGTAAGCCCAGCTTGTGGCCTGTGTTAGTTATGGACATGTCTTGCTCACTAAGTTTGATTGGTTCTATCTTTTCTGCAAAATTGAGAAGATTACGGTTTCTTTTAGTTTTATCACTACATTTAGGTGCTATTATGAATATTATAAGCACAAATATAAGAGACGCACCGCAAACATTTTCTATAAACAGACTGAACGAATAAAGATGGTGTCGATTGAGAGAAAATGGGAACTGTCGGTCGTCGAAACGTGACAACATAGGTCGGTTAAGTAAAGCACGCGGTCGATTGTATGGGGTATGGATAATTAAGATATATATATATATATATATATATATATATATATATATATATATATATATATATATATATATATATGTGTGTGTGTGTGTGTGTGAGCGCGCAAATATTCAGGCTGCTCGTATATTCTGCCTGGGATGAAGAGCATGTATCGCTCCAAGCGATAACCATAAATACAGTGATAATGAAATGATACAAGTTACAAATGCCATGGGGCTTTCCACTTTTCGCTGGAGGCCCGCCACAAAAGAAACTCCACCAATTTACACAGAAGACCTGCGAGGTCGAAAGTATTAATTAATTGATAAATTTATCTCAAGTCAAACTTTAGGTTGTCCTTCCTTTCAGATCGAGTATCCACATCCTACATTTAATTTGCTTAGCAAACACTTCACTGTTTTCGTCAAGCATCTTCAGCTGTGGTCTGAGGGTCATTGAAGAAAAGATGACAATTTTACTCCCATGTTTAAATACGTGGCAGGATTTTAAAATTGTTCATTATAGGACGTTACACTTACATGGGGATAACCGTATCGCTTGTTCGGTGTCCCGTGGGCCCGCTTATTTACTGTGACGCTTCAGACTTTTATACGCTTTCCATTATATCTAACTGCCAGAAAGAGTCTTGTAATAAAGTTTAAGCTGAATCCCCATCTACCCACAGAGTTTCATTTTTAATATTTGTGACAACAGAGCGTGAGCGAGAGAACGCCAGAAACATCGTTATCAACATTCTCCTCACACATTCATAAAAATTGTGTTGTTGGCGGGATTCTGATAGCCAGTGTTATGGAGTCGGACAAATATTTTCCGACTCCAGCTATAGTTTTGTCACTAGTCACATGGCATAAAATTATGCACTTATAAGTAGGTAATCTCCAAATAGTGTGAAAATTCCTAACTACAATCGACATCTACACACTAGGATAAATGTCAACGAAACAGTGCTAAAGGGAAATAACTCCTAGGGAATATACTGTGCGGAACGATTGGTAATGTTCTTTTGGAGCTTACCAATACGTGGCTTTCGTAGATTAAATTTGTAACCACTCATTCATACAATAATACAAAACACGCACTCCTAAAACGCATTTAAAAATAAAAAAGATATATCAAACGTGGATCTGTCTTGGTGTAAGTCTCGTAAAATTCGGAGTCGGAGTCGGGACATTTTTTACCGAATCCACTATAAATGACTGATCCCACGACTACGACTCCCGACTTCGACTCCACAGCCCTTCTGATAGTATTAAAAAAAAATTATTCGACACATCTGCCCAGTCACAATATTTGTATTCGAAACCGGAAGTATCGTCTGTTCAACTTATATTGTTACTTCAGTGTAATCAGATTTCGTCCGGCCTTATCATATTTGAGGTCGGGCACATAACATGAAAAGTTTGTGTCAAACATGAAAGATGCCAATGTTCTTAGTTAAGATGGAAATGTCAGGAACAACATGGCTGTGTCACACGCGACAAGTCCGGTAAAGTTCAGCTTGTCAGGGCTTACGGCCATTAGGAGTTATCAGGAAAGAAGATAATATAATTATATATTGATTGAAGTTAATAGACTGGACAGGGAGACAGCAGGAATTCAGTCAAATAATTAAAAGCTTAATGTATATCTCCAGTGTCATCTCCGTAGTCAAAGATTGTGACGGTATTGCCTCCCCTGCTTTTGCAGTATACGTCCATCAGTGGCCAAAACTCAAGAACCTTCGCACAAGATTACTCTTGGCAGAGATGTAGATAGAAGGGTGATGACACTTTTATTACAAAGAGAGTCTTTACACGATATTCAGAATAAGCAAGAACAATACTGCTTTGGCTGAGTATGTTAACTCTGTAATTCTGCTGACGTTTTTGTGAAGGATTTAAGCACTTCTTAAGTTCAGCTCGTTTAAGCCCCCACCCCTGATTTACTCAGTAGAATTCTATTATTTTAGTATAGCTCTGTTTAGAGTGTGTGTAGTAATTTGACTGAGACAAACATGCAGTAACTTTAAAAGGATTAAATCGAAGTTAAATTTGTAACATTACAAATAACAAAATTTAATAATCACTTTAGGTTTTAACAGTTGGAAATAATTTGAATAGTTATGGATCAAGAAAAGTTATCCCCACAGTCTTTAGGGAATGTGAGATATTACAAGAAGTTCAAGTGGCAGCATATATTTGAACTTAGCTGCCAATGACGGTTCTGCTCCTTCTTATGGGTTGGTTCTTTTCACTCTGCTCGCGCTCGTCTCTGATCAAGGTTGTCGGGGGTAGCTCGTTTCCCAGAAACGTCAAGGAGACCTTGTTGTGACCTCTCATCGAGAATTTTCATTTTCTCTTGCATCTGATTATGGTTATGGGACAGAAGAGCCAAGTCATCTGCAAAATCCAGATCATCAAGCTGGATAGTCAGATTCCACTGGATTCCATTTCTGTTGTGTTATGTCGATGTTTTCATAACCCAATCTATTGCTAGCAAGAAAAGAAATGGAGACAAGAGGCATCCTGTCTCACTCCCGTTCTAATCCTAAACGGTTCTGTAAGTCTTCCTTCATGAAGAACTCTGCATGTCATGTCCTCAAAGGTTTTCGTTATTAAGTTAATGATCTTCATGGGAACTCCATAATGCCAAATCAATTTCCAAAGCCATTCTCTGTCTACACTGTCAAATGCCTTTTCATAGTCCACGAATCCGATGTATAGCGGTGAATTCCATTCCAGACTTTGTTCAACTATTATTCTCAATGTGGCTATCTGGTCTGTACAGGATCATTTTTTTCGAAAACCTGCTTGTTCATCTCTCAGTTGCTTGTCTATTGACTCTTTTAATCTCTCAAGGATGATTCTGTTTAATACTTAGTAATATACACGAACAAATGAAGAGATGGACAGAACATTTTGAGGAACTTCTTAATAGACCATCTCCAACTAATCCCCCAGACATCCAGCCAGCAGAAGAGGAGCTACAAATCATCTGTGAACGACCAAGTATTATACTTAAAATGTACATCATTTCTTTTATCTTTCCCTCCTTCCTCCATAGGGAACCTGGAACTACTTTATGCTTTTAGTTCTCTTTACGAAACTAGCAGTAAAGCAATCACCAGCCCGGGCAGTGGTGGGTCACGAATCATCATTCTATACGCTGAGGTTGCCAGTCTCAAATGACTTTGACATCCAATAGCGAGTTTCGCCATTAAACTTCATGTTGTAATATACATATATATGTTAGTTTCCATGTTAGTAATCAAATATGAAATGTAAATCACAACCTACGCCAATCTTTGCTACAGACTTGTTGCTCAGATGAATAAAAGAGACGAGTCGGTCTCTTACACGCGTCTGTGGTGTCTTTAATCTGACAATAGATTTCCTCTCTGACTCCGTGTGTTTCTTCAGTTTCCTAGTCCCCGTGTTCCTTATTAAAATGTAGAGATTTCCTGTGCTTTGTAAGTCTTATTTGATTCTCCAATAAAAGGTCCGGTTAAAAAAATGAATTGTGAATCTAGTCTTCACTCCGGCGAGGTCTGATGTTGCCTTGGCGATCGTGAAATTAACAGTGAAACAAAACTGCGAAATGGTCAGACTATATTCCTATCTTCCCAAGCATTGTTGTTATGAATCTAATCAGAAAGATCCAATCATTTCAAATCATGCAGATATGGTGTGATGATTTCAAAAATATTCCGACATCGGATAATTTTGAACATAAGGCAGAAGTCAACTCTCCCATATATGGTAATATGATGTCCGATGCCCTTGTGTACAAACTTACAAACAGATCGGGGAACTCACATGACAACATGTGTAAGCTGTAAAACTTATTACTTTATTAGAAAGTAATGTTGTCATAACATGTCAGCCTGGAAGCGGTTATGTCACACTTGTCTGCCCACATGTGTCACACAGACAGTAATCCCGTTATCTGTCGTATGAGTACGCAAAACTCCTTGTCTGCCCATCTGGGTTACCAAACGAGTCGTCTTATCGCGGTTCAATCTAAACACGCCGGCGACTATCTCAACTCAGTTGCTCACCGCAAGCCAGGATGACCGGGTAACAAACTGGTGACATCACAGAGAGGAGTGTCGAATAATTTGATAAAATCAAATATCTTCTCACCACCATTTTTACTCACATTACGCAGGAACATGGTCATTTAACGGCACCCGTCCTAAGTATTGTCATTTTTTTCCCCCCGCTTGACTTTTCTGTTCAGTTTCTGTCCAGCAATGTCAGCGCTACGGCCGTCCTTTATTCTATACTCGTGTGCGAGGACTCAGTTCTTATCGTGATTGACATGGTACAAGTATTTTTGATACTTTTGCTGGATTAAAAGGTTGATCAATAACCTGTTTCGCATGTGTTGTTTTCAGTTCTTTATTATTACTCCGTATAAGGTAGGTATATCTTCTAGAGTAAATATTACCGCGCGATTCCCATTTATTCTAGGTGAAGGGGAAGTGTGCATTTAATAACTATAATTAATCTGGATATATTACATAATTTTATAATTGAGCTAGCAAATTTATATATACTACTTTTGTCGTGTCGATATATTTATTTGTTTATTTTTTTTTTTTGTTGTCATTTTTTTCTCTTATTTGCTTTGTGTTGTTGCCGATTTTTTAGATAAATCTTTACAATAGTTTGATTGGGATGTTTACTATGCGTGCTTCTACACATTGTTTTGGCGTTATCTTACTATGGACAGATATTTGTTACTAACAACACGTTGTCGCCCTTGCCAATAAATTGTTATCACCATTTTTGATAAGAAACATTTGAAGATCTGTATGAGCCCAGCTGTCGTGTCATGATTTAGCATTGTTTGCAACTTATCACGCATTTATATTTCATTATTAATTATCCCCGTCTCTTCTTCGTATCTGTAATTCCTCTATATGTCCCTCGCCCATTACGTCATTATATCTGTTCACCGTTCAGCGGTGGCATCTATTCCATACCTCACAGGTATATGGGCGTACCTTGTTGAATCTCATCTTAAGCTAACGCAGATATAATCTTATTTTTGAACACTGGTTTCTCAGTATTACAGCTAAAGTTTTTTCTCATCATTTCATTGTTTTACCTGCACCCGAATGTAATTATCAGGGTATTATCAATTATGCTTGATATAGTACGGGTCATCTAGGATCTCCTTAGCATACATTTAGTACACTACTATGGTGCGATGGTGGCCGGTGGCCGAGGACGGGTCGCAGGAGGGGTGAGGGGTGGGTAACAACAAGCTACTTCGACAGTCGCGGAAGGGGTAAGTGGGGGTTACACGGGGGGGGGGTTCGGGGAACCGTCGCGAGCGGCGGGTGAACATTCTGCGCTTTCATGTTGGGCAGGTGTTACACAACTTCAGGGGGGTCTGGGGGGGGGGGGGTGGGCAGAAGGAACGTGCGCGTTACGCGGTGGTGCAAACGTCTGTGCACCAGCTGGGGGGGGTCATGGGGGGGGGGGGGGAGGTACGGGGGTAGGCTGAGCACACATTTCATGGGGGGGTCACATACTCGCATTTCTTCTAGGTTCTTGATGGTAGTCTGTGGAGTTGTTGCTGGTTGTTGTGGGGGGGATTCTATACCACATGGGACAGGTTTGGGGGTTGGAGGGGGGTCGGGAGCGAGGAGAGTGATTGCGGGGGGGAGGGGGGGAGGGTTCCGCGGGTGGGTGATTACATCCAGGTGTTCTCCGTGGGGGGTCTGGTAGTAGGGTTGGGCACAGGGGTGCACAGTGATTGAACAGTGTAATGTTTTGAGGGGGGGGTGTATATATTGGGGTATACATTTTATGCGCGGGGCGGGGGTACAAGGTGGGGGTTGGGGGTCTACACAACTTTTATACATTTTGGTATTATTGTGGGGGGGGTATACTAATTCTTTGGTGGGGCACATGGGGTTGTCATGGGGGGGTCATGGGGGGTGTGGGCGGAGACCTGGGGGGGGGGGGGGTGGGTGCCGGGGGTGTGGGGGGGTTGAGCAGCGGGTGTGGCGGGGGGGAGCCGGCTGGCGTATGGTGAGATAGCCAGTGTCAAATAGCATCGACGGGGACGCAGCGCCCCCGGAGGGGGTGTGAACATTGTACTGCCGATGGTATGATGTGAGGGTGTGATACAGGCACAGAGCGAACCCCTTGATGGGTGAGCGACTCTGGGGGGTTTGTGGAACTGGGTTACTTGCAGGGAGGGAAGAGGTATATTATGGTATGGTTACGGCATGCTGAGGTCAGTGGTTAGGCTTGGGGGGGTGTTCTTTGGGGGGGGGGGGAGGGGTTGTGGGGTTCAATTGCGCAAGGAGTCAGTATGGTGGAGGGGGGGTTATGGGTAGGGGGGAGTGAGTCGGATAGGAACAGATGAGTCGACACATTTAACCAGTGCACCGAGTCAGTCGAGGAATGGCGTATAACTATTACTGTCTCAGTGCGTCAGCATAGTACACGAGCACGTAAGAAAGAAAGATAAGACACATTCAGTCTATGTCTCTTGCGTTAGGCAGCTGAAGTGGATCATACCAAACATGAGAATGTAGTGCGCCCGACTATTCTCATAGCTTGAACTCCCAGGTCTTTAACGTCACCACCCGAACCTTTCCATAGCTGCGGTCCCCCATAACTGTTTGCACGGGCTCGTTCTCTGTACTGCCTTATTCATTGAAAGGTGATGGGGAGGTTGTGTTGCTGGTCAGCTAAGCCTGTATGGCCCCTTTTCCGAAAGGATTTGTATCAAGAGTGGCCATGTCGTCACCGTCCTAAAGTGACTGGGTAGTGGGGTGCTAGGGCATTGCACGGGTGGGGTGTTATTAGTGTGGTGAATGACTTTCTATGGCTGGTATGGACTGTATGGCATGAGCTTCCCCCCCCCTTTGGGATCCCTTGTGTTGGTGTAAAACCCCCCATTTATAACCTACACTCATTTTGAGACCCGGTTGTGGGGACTCAGGGATGTTAAGACAGAGTACGGATTAGGTCATGGCGTTCGGCTGCGTGTGAGCGAGAGACTTACACAGTGATCTGGGGCGGGCTAGGGGGACCACACTTACGGGGTGGTAGAATAAGTTGTGATCGGGGAGCATCTGTCTCTGTGGGTGTTGTCTTTTTAACGACTTTCGTACCCTTATGGGATGTCTGGCTGGTTAGTATAGTGGGGTGCCCCAACCATGCCTTTACTCTTGTCGTATATCTGGTAGGGTTATGAGACAGTAATACTTGTTCAGGGCCGTTCACACATCACGTGGGGATCTCCCATATCACCACACTTTTCAACTCTATCTCTGAAAACATATTCACAGTCTAACGGCAGGTGCTGGTAGGAACACATAAAGCTACCATGTGTTCTTGTAGAGTAAAACCAACTGTTAACTGGTGGGTGGTGGGAATTGAGTGGGGGGGTGTAGGTTGGGGGTGAAGGGATTTTGACGCTCAACAGGGAGGGAATCCTACAATTACTGAGAGGGTATAGGAAAAACTGATCAACTGGTTTTGGGGGGGAATGGGGTGGTTTTTTATGGCCTGTCAAGGAGGCAGATTACAATAAAGCAAATTTAATCCGTGGGTGGGTTAGGGTGTCCTTGTAGTTAGTCCAGTGAGATATTTCCTAGATTAGTTTTTTCTTGGTGGGTGGTTTTTGTGTGAGGCCATAAGTGACGTATACTTTCCACTAAGTGAGGGGTGGGGGTAATAGTTGGAATGGGGGAGTGTTCCTGACCAGGCAAGGCTACTTGGATGTAGCCCTCGTACAGGAGTTGGATTGTGAGAATATGGGCGGATTTGTTACAGGGGGGGGGTGAGGAGGAAGATTGGGGGGCTTGACCCAGGGGGGACAGGGGTATCTCATTAGTATTCGGGGTGGGGGTGTTGGTTGAGAGTATCTAGATGATAAATGATTATGGGGGGGGGGGTTTGTTGGTGTTGGGCTTCTGTAGACCGGTACAAGGGGACGATAAGTGGTGTAACATGGGAGGGTATATATTAACCCCCCCCCCTGTAGGGGGTGGTAAGTAGTGATCTGTGGGGGGTATGGACAGAGAGTAGTATGGCGAGGTGGTGGGATCCGGGTGTGGTGGTTTGATTTAGAGCGGTCATAATTTATGGAAAGTTATGGTGGATGGGCATTAGTACGGAGAATTAGCTGAGTTTGGGTGGGGTTTACGGGGGGGGGGTGGGTTTGGTGGGGTGAAGTTACAAGGGGTGTGTTGCAGATATATATCGATACCAGGAGGTTGGGATGGGCGCTGTTCTGGGATCGGGGGGGGGTGGGAAAGGGGGGTATTGAGGTGGGGACGAGAAAGTGGTTGTTTAGTTGTACTGATTTGGAGTGGTTCGTGGATGGTTGAAATTTTGTTTTTTGTGGTTGGTGGGTGGGGTTGGTGATAGGGTTTTGGGGTTAGGGGGAGAGATTTTGTTGGGTAGGGGTATGTGTGTTAGAAGGCTCTGAGGCGGGTGTCGGGGTTAATCTTGGGCTGGGTATTGAAATGTTTTGGATGTGTTTGATTTGTGGGGATGGTGTGTTTTGGGTGGTTGGGTGTGTGGGGTGTGGGATGTGGGGGTGGGGGGTGATTTTGGGTTGATGTTTGGAGTTTGGTTTTAGGAGTTGTATAGTGGGGGTTAGATTGTTATAGTTGGATGGTTGGGTGTATGGTGGATGTTGGGTGATGTATGTAGGGGATGTGTTTGGGTGGAGGTTTTTGTGGTTTGGGATGGGTTGGTGGGTTTTAGGTGGGTTTGGGGGGAGTTGATATTTATGTGTGGTTTGATTTGTTTGTGGTGTGTGAATTTAGTTTGATTTGAGATATAAGTTGGGGGGGGGATTTGGGGGTGTGTTGGGGGTTTTGTAAGGGGGTTTTGGGGGGGTGGTGGGGGGGTTGGGGGGGGGGTGGGGTTTTTGGGTTTTTGTGGGGGTTGGTGGTTTTTGGGGGTGGGTGGGGGATTTGGGGGTTTGTTGGGGTTGGTGTTGGTTGAAGAATCGTATGCCGAGCTAATATAACTAGAGACGACTGATTGCGAAGAGCTAAAAAAAACAATGAAATATAGTAACAAATATTAGGGGAAGACAATCAACCTCTTTGAACATGTAATTAGAAGACAGGCACTCGAAAACGTTGTCATCACGGGGCCAAAAAATTGAAGAGAAGTAGACGGAGACACAGAAAAAGAATTATGATAGAGTGAAAGAATGGCCTTAAAAAAATGGACATTTGTGAACGGACATGGTCGCCAGACTTCTTGTTGTTTTCTTTTTTTTTTTCTTTCTAAGTGAAGAAAAAATATTGCGCCCCTGAGGTGACAGCCCTAAGCTTCTTATGTTCCTGGTGCTCCTTTCGACTCTTTCTCCTCTCTTTTACTTGTTGTGTCAGCTTTTTTTCGCCCAAACTTAGGTGGCGCCGCAGATGGCATCGATACTTCCTGCGATCGACAGCTTCATCCTCCCAGGTTGCTGGATTTATGTCTAATGCCCTCGTGTCTCTCTTGCACACATCTTTGAATCTCAGCCCAACTGTTCTTTCGCCATCTGCCAGTTGTCCGTAGAAGATATCTTTCGGGATGCGACCATCTTCCATGCGGCTGACATGGCCAAGCCAGCGTAGTATGCGCTGTCTAAGCAGAGTATACATGCTTTGAAGGCCAGCACATGACAATACCTCGACACTTGCCACTTTATCTTTCCACAAAATGCCATGTGGCGCAGACACCGAAGATGGAAGGTATTGAGCCTTCTTTCTTGCTTAGAATAGGTTGTCCATGCCTCGCTGCCATACAGAAGTGTGCTAATGACGCAGGCGTTATATACCGCAGCTTTGGTCTTCATTGTGAGTTTGGAATTTCTCCAAACACGTGATGTGAGGCGAGCAAAAGTAATTGCAGCTTTGCCAATGCGGCTGTCAATTTCTGTGTCCAGAGAGAGTTTGTCATTGATGGTAGATCCCAGATATGTGAAGTGGTGCACCACTGCCAATTCATAGTTATCGATAGTGATAACTGGTGCAGCACCCACATCCTGACTCAGCACTTTTGTTTTCATTAGAATGATTGTGATTCCAAAGTCCTTACATGCTTGAGTGAAGCGATTCATGAAGCTCTGAAGCTCCTGTTGGCTTTGAGTGACGACTGCAGCGTCATCAGCAAATAACAAGTCTCTTATAGCGACCCTTCTGACTTTTGTTTTTGCATTCAGCCTTGCGAAATTAAACAGACGGCCATCTGACCTAGTGTGAAGGCATATTCCTTCAGTTGCATCTCTGAATGCATGTTTCAAGAGTAAGGCAAAGAAGATCCCGACGACGGTTGGAGCCAAAACGCAGCCTTGTTTAACGCACTGCGTATGTCAAAGGTCTGTGATGTGCTTCCAGCATACTGGACTGTTCCCTTCATGTCCTCATGGAATGACTTCATCCTTTCCAGCAATTTAGCAGGACAGCCTGTTTTCATGAGGATTTCGAAGAGTCCATCCCCACCAACCAGGTCGAATGCTTTTGTGAGATCTATAAGGCAATATATAAAGGTCTTTTCTGCTCTCTTGATTTTTCCTGAAGCTGGCGGAGAGAGAAGATCATGTCTGTTGTTAATCTGCCAGCTCGGAATCCACACTGTGACTCTGGATGTATGCGCTCAGCTAACCTGTGTAGTCGCATTAAGATGACTTTGGCAAAAACCTTACCAACAATACTAAGAAGAGAGATGCCTCTGTAGTTATTGCAATCACTTCTGTCTCCTTTATTTTTATACAGTGTTACAATCTTGGCATCTCGCATGTCTCAAGGAATAGTTGTCTCTTCCCTGCTCTGGCGCAGCACCCTATGCAGGGGATGTAACAGCATGCTCTTACAGCATTTGATTAAATCGGGAGGAATCCCATCACTGCCTGGTGCTTTGCCAGAGGCCAAGCTATCAATGGCCTTGCTGAGTTCTTCTAAAGTTGGTTCAGCATCAAGCTCTTCCATATTTGGCAGACATTTGACAGCATCAAGGGCTGCAGGCGTGACGGTATTTTCTCTAGCGTAAAGCTCAGAGTAGTTGTGAATAAATTACTGTCTTGAATTCCATAGCCCGTTGCGGCTGCTCCACAACACGATGCGATTGAAGCATTAGGTTAGGAAAATCTATACCGAGCGATAGAAAAGGAGGCAATCTGATCATCAGGTTTACCCCTCAATCAAGTGTTTCGGCCCCTTAATCTCCTTAGTACTCTAAGGGGGGTGGGCCCATTTGGGTCATGACTCCCAAGTGTCAGCCTCCTATTGTCTTGTGCAGATATTTGAACCTACGCCACCCTGGTTGCACCTTTCAATTTTGCTCCTGTTTTTGCTGCTAGTTGGAGGCAATGGTGGAAGTAACCCTTATGTTGAAAATATATTACTGACTTGAATTCCATAGTCCGTTGCGGTTGTTCCACAGCCAGCACAATGCCCTCTCCGCAGTCTCACTGAGTCTCTTTAGTGCCTTTGTTCTTGACTGTCCTTTAAAACACAACAGTTTCAGTAGATCATACACTGAGCCAGCCACTAGACCTCTTACACCTATCTCAAAAGCCATGACTATAGCAGTGAACCCGTCGTGTTTCAAGTCCGTCACCAGATCATTATAATTGGCCACTTTGAACGAGTGTTGCTCGTCCAATCTGGATTCAAATCGCACGGTCAGCTCAATCATTATAATCTGATGCGATGATGAAGAATGTAGCACTATATCTTCCCCTGTCTTCGATATCATCTGATACTTTCTGGATATGTCCCTCGCCCAGGTAGATCTACTGCCATCTCTCAGTTAAGGTATAATTACAGAAGTTCGACAAGGCTGTGTACTATCGCTACTGCTGTTCAACATTTTTGTGAACAAAATAAAATAATAAGCAAACCAAGAAGACGAAAAAATACAGAAAGTGAAGAATGCAACCCACTGAATGAATTATTTTATTACAGATTACGAAGTCTAATGTTGGAAGATATAAACACGTTGCAAAAAAACACATATATGCACTTAATTTGACCCGTAAAAATACAACATGAAGGTCAACACATCAAAGACAGAAACTGTGAAGATCATCAAATCGTCAAGTCCACTTAACATACATGTCAACAAGACCAGGCTTAAAAGAAGGTTGCAGATTTCAAATACCCAGGGAACAATTTTACCGAAAATGGAAAACTTGACAGACATATTGAAACAAGATGCCAAACAGCCAGTGCAGTGACTTACCAACTGCCACTACTACTTAAACACCAGAATATCAGAATGGAAACTAAATGACAGCAGATAAACAGTATATTCTTAACAACTCGTTGCTATCAATGTCAAAAATGGTCCATGACCAAAGCACAAAAGGGGAAAGTCACATCCTGTGATATAAGATAAGTAATTAATGTTACTAGAAGCGACAGAATGAGACATAATGGCATCAGAAAAATCGAAGGAACTACATTCTGCATCTAGTAGATAGAGACACAGACAATCACGGGGTTTGGTAATCTCATGAGAATAATAAATTACCCCTACTCACCTACAACACTATAAGATGGACAGCAACAAACACCGCAATCAAGAAGATGCTGACTTTCATAAGAATAAGTAGATCACATGATTGAACTGTCAACAGCAACACAGCATAATTGAAAAAAAGGCAACCGGAGGAGAGAACTTGAGTAGGATTCGGTGTAGAATCATAGCTGTTGTAATATATCGACGAATACCTGTTATATGTCACTATTAAAACATTTAAAGAAACGTTTGTTTTTCAAAGTTCTGATGTGGATGGACTGAACTATCCCTATAAGAACGAGCCGCCGTTGGTAGGAAGCATTGGATCTCACCATTGTAATGATGGCTGAAGACGTATGAATATTATATTTATATGAATGCATTCGATGCACTTGTGTTCATATTTAAAAAGATCGATAATGTTTACAAACGACGCTTGAGACTTCTACTGACATTTTTATACATTCATCCATATAACTATCTGAACTGCCTTCAAGAACCCTGTGACTATCATCATTATTTTCCTGTTGTTCAAATTAGAGTACTGAACCACCACTGTACCTGGTTCCTTGGAAGAAGCCTGCCCCAGGCATTCACATGAGCTTGCTGTGGAGGTTTCTGTTATAATTTCTTTACATAATGAGGTCTCCATCCACATACACAACCTCATATTAGTTGCCTTGTACGACATGCCTGAGTGGGCACCATATCAATTCTTTTTTTATTTTTTTGTCACATCAGAGACAACTGGAAACTTAATCAGAGAACATACAGGAAAGTAATCGCAAAATATAAATAAAAAAAAACGTGCACAAGAAATAGAGATGAGAGACGAAAGAAAATACTGCAATTAATGCACAGAAAACGGAACAGCAAGAATAACACAGAAGAATAGAGAAAGACGAATACAGAAATAAAACACAAATGCAGCTCTGCAAATCAATATGGCTGAACAAGCTGAGACAAAAAATAGTATAGTATTATATTAATGATTAAAAAGCCTGTTCACAACAAAGTTAGGGGGTTTACAGGCACGACAGAACACTTCAATAAAGACCGAAAAGCCGACAGAGTATAAATGGAGAAAAAGAAACCTTAGCTGAAAGTCAGACTTGAATACTTAAACGAATTTTATGGAGGAGAAAGACCAGAATTACCAGATAGCAGTAATATTAACATAAGAATACAAAATGCCAGAGCAGCTTTCAGTGTATATATTTGGAGATTAAAAGAAATAGGTCCCAAAAAGAAGAAAAAAATAAAAAAAAATTTGAATTCGAATGTCAAGTCAGTCCCATTGCATGAGTCTGAAATACTGAGAACAATAAAAAAAAATAACAACCAAAAAAAGCTACAACCCTGCATACACTGATGCTTGCATAGAATGTGAGGACTGAAATGGTATGACAAGATCACTAATGTGGAACTGATGACAAGAACCAGACAAGCGCCAGTGGAAGAAGAGATGAGAAGAACCAGACAAGTGCCAGTGGAACAAGAGATGACAAGAACCAGACAAGCACCAGTGGAACAAGAGATGACAAGAACCAGACAAGCGCTAGAGAACAAGAGATGACAAGAACCAGACAAGTACCAGTGGAACAAGAAATGACAAGAACCAGATAAGCGCCAGTGGCACAAGAGATGATAAGAACCAGATAAGCGCCAGTGAGACAAGAGATGACAAGAACCAGATAAGCGCCAGTGGAACAAGAGATGACAAGAACCAGACAAGCACCAGTGGAACAAGAGATGACAAGAGCCAGACAAGCGCCAGTGGAACAAGAGATGACAAGAGCCAGACAAGCGCCAGTGGAACAAGAGATGAGAAGAACCAGACAAGCGCTAGTGTAACAAGTGATGACAAGAACCAGACAAGCGCAAGTGGAACAAGAGATGACAAGAACCAGACAATCACCAGTGGAACAAGAGATGATAAGAGCCAGACAAGCACCAGTGGAACAAGAGATGACAAGAACCACACAAACACCAGTAGAACAAGCGATGACAAGAACCAGACAAGCACCAGTGGAACAAGAGATGACAAGAACCAGACAAGCGCCAGTGGAACAAGAGATGACAAGAACCAGACAAGCGCCAGTTGAACAAGAGATGACAAGAACCAGACAAGCGCCAGTGGAGCAAGAGATGACAAGAACCAGACAAGCGCCAGTGGAACAAGAGATGACAAGAACCAGACAAGCACCAGTGGAACAAGAGATGACAAAAACCAGACAAGCGCCAGTGGAACAAGAGATGACAAGAACCAGACAAGCGCCAGTGGAACAAGAGATGAGAAAAGGCCTCGTACAGCAGTATGATCGGAGAGTACCCCACAACTGCGGGTCTTCCAATCGTCAAGATGACACAATTGATACTTAAAAAAAAATTAAGGGACGCAGAAAGGTGGAAAGTAAAAAAGACACCACAGAAAATAAAAGGAAAAAGGAACAATAAATAAAACATAAAATAAAAATACGGACTTTGTGTTGATATTTTTATTTCTGTCTTGTTCTGTTTGTTTCTATTCCTTATTTAGCGTTATATTATTCTTTTATTATCCGTGGTCTTTTTCCTTTTAATCATTTGGTCTCGCTTATCATATTTTGTGTGTGTTCATTTATACTGTTTTCCACATGTTTACTTTGTCCTTTGTATTTTTATATTAACCTATCAATGTGTCTCGTTTTTATCTCCTGTTCAGTGATCGTTGCTGACGAAGGGTATATCCCGAAACGTCTCGTGTTTCAAATGCATCATATTGCGAATCTGACTTTACACCGATTACTATTATTTATTTGCTCTATACTAGTATCTAAAAAATTGCTCACAAATTAAAAATGAGTCATCAAGCGTAATAATATAGACTATAATATTGTATGGTTTAAAAGAATAAGCAATGAATAAACACAAGATATAACTGAGCCTTTCAGATAGGGATATATAAAAGAATGGGGTGCATCTTGTGGAAAGACAAGAGAACCAGTAAAGAGGTCTTATTAAAGCTAGATATGAAAAGATAAATAATGAATGAAATCTCACTTCGTTAAAATAGTTTGGCCATATACAATGATGTAGCACCTCGCTCAAAACAGTAATGGCTGGAAGAGTTAAAGGAAAACGTGCAAGAAAAGGAAGACAGAGCTATAAGTAAAAATGATAACATCAAGAGATAGACATGTAAGAGTCTATCACATTTTAGCATCAAGACAAGAAGCAGAAGATTTTGGAGATATATTGCAGCCGATCTTCGAGTGAATATGCCAGTTGGTATGATCTGATTTATTCAACGAGGATGTGGGAACTTTGGTGGAATAATACCAATTGTTACCGATGATAAATCAGAGCGAGAGGTGGAGAGAAAGAACGAAAGAATTTTATTTCCAAAAGGTTGAGAATTTGTCACGCAGGCCCGTCTGACATTCTGCCCTTCCTATGTCTCATCTTTTATACTGAATTCATTTATTCTCACAAACATTTGACATATCAGTTTAACGGAATTCAACGTTGTGAAAGTAAAATAAAAGCATACTAACTTTCGCAGTATCTAATTATAATAATGAAATAAAATATGTAGAAAGGCACAAAATCATCATTAGAACCTACATTTGATATTACATATCTATTTGGAAACATTTGGGAGGGGGGAGAACCACGTAATAAGCACTCATAAAGCATTCGATATGTCTACGATTGTGTGAATAGGGACTGGGGTTGTTCAGCAGCAGATTACGCTAAGCTTGTCTCGAATAAGTCAAGCCCAGGCTTCTTCTTCATCTTCTTGAATCCTTAGCCCATAACTGACAAAGGAGTCAGTGGCCATCACGCCTAGTGGCGTCTTGTAGGGCAGCAACAAACTGTCGCCACCTGGCTCGGTCGGCGGCCATCCTTCGTGCAGTGCCTCAACTCTGGTTCATGCTTTGCATCTCAGCCTCCACTGTTCTCCGCCAGGCTATCTTTGGTCTACCTCGCTTTCGCCGTCCTTCTAGGGTCCAGAGCAAAGCAGTTCTTGTGATGGTGGCAAGATCTCTTCTGAAGACATGGCTAACCCAGTTTCAGCGTCTTCCCGCAATGATGGCGTGCATATAGTTTTGGCTGCACCGTGTAAGCAGTTCCTGGTTGGAGATGGTTTTCGGCCAAAAAAGAATAGTCTTTAGACAGGTTGTGTGGAAAGAGGATAATTTGAACATGTTATTTTCTGTCATTCCCCAGCACTCTGCACCGTACACAAATACAGAAGGTACGCAACTCCCGTATAATCTTAATTTAGTGTTTGTGCTGCACTGAGAAGATGTCCAAATCTTATGTCGGTTGGTGAAGGCTGTTCTAGCTTTATTAAATGGCTTGGGCAATTATAATTTGGTAGGGTCTTGACTCGCCTTTCATTGTAGTTGAAAACTGGCCACGTTCTACGTTGCAGAATTCTGTGACAAGATTTTGTGAACGAATTTAACTTTGATAGATAGATAGATAGATAGATAGATAGATAGATAGATAGATAGATAGATAGATAGATAGATAGATAGATAGATAGATAGATAGATAGATAGATAGATAGATAGATAGATGGATGGATGGATAGATAGATAGATAGATAGATAGATAGATAGATAGATGGATAGATAGATAGATAGATAGATAGATAGATAGATAGATAGATAGATAGATAGATAGATAGATAGATAGATAGATAGAGAGAGAGAGAGAGAGAGAGAGAGAGAGAGAGAGAGAGAGAGAGAGAGAGANAGAGAGAGAGAGAGAGAGAGAGAGAGAGAGAGAGAGAGAGAGTAAATAAAGTTGCAATTATAATTCACAGTTGAGTTTTATTGTACACGAAATCCTCGGTTGTGTTGTCATAACTGTTGATTTTGGAAAAGACTAAAGAGCACTCTTCGCGTGTAAATATCCAGCCACGCGGCGTAAGAAGCCTGGGGCAATAATAGATCATATCGGGCCCTGACTGTCCATAGTCATTAACAATGTTTGTGGATGACTGCAAATGTGATTTAACGACTAAGTCAAATTCTAAATCACGTTCACAGCTAACAGCCTGCGGATGACCATTATTTTTGTCTGTCAGTCTGTCTTTTTATGAGTTTTTACTTTCTTTTTGTGTTTCTTAATTTATGTCTGTCTTTCTGTGGTTTTTTTACTTTCTTTCTGTGTTTCTTACTTTCTAACTATCTGTCTGTCCGTGGTTTTTACTTTCTTTCTGTTTCTTACTTTCTGTCTGTCATTGTTTTTTACTTTCTTTTTGTGTTTCTTACTTTCTGATTGTCCGTTTATCTGTTTTTTTAATTTTCTGTCTGTGTTTCTTACTTTCTTCCTGTGTTTTTTTTAACTGTCTGCCTTTCTGTCTGTCTGTCTGTCTGTCTGTGTTTGTTAAGTCTTTTTCTGTGTTTCTTACTTTCTGACTATTATTTAGTCTGCCTGTCTGTCTGCGTTTTTTTCACTTTCTTCCTGTGTTTCTTACTTTTTGACTGTCTATCTATCTGCCTTCCTGTCTGCGTTTTGCACTTTCTCTTTGTATTTCTTAACTTATGACTATCTGTGTATCTTATTCTCTGACTGTCTGTGTATCTTATTCTCTGACTATCTGTGTATCTTATTCTCTGACTATCTGTGTATCTTATTCTCTGACTATCTGTGTATCTTATTCTCTGACTATCTGTGTATCTTATTCTCTGACTATCTGTGTATCTTATTCTCTGACTATCTGTGTATCTTATTCTCTGACTATCTGTGTATCTTATTCTCTGACTATCTGTGTATCTTATTCTCTGACTATCTGTGTATCTTATTCTCTGACTGTCTGTGTTTCTTACTTTCTGACTGTCTACCTGTCTGTCTATTTGTCTTTTTTCTTTCTTTCTTTCTTTCTTTCTTTCTTTCTTTCTTTCTTTCTTTCTTTCTTTCTTTCTTTCTTTCTTTCTTTCTTTCTTTCTTTCTTTCTTTCTTTCTTTCTTTCTTATGAATGCGCACATTGTGCACTTTTTTCTACCTCTTTACAATATTTAATCCTGATAGGTAGGGCTGTTTCAGATTGTTATGCTAGATACGTCAGATGGATCACTCTTTCACTGAGAATCATTTTCTTGGACCGTCTATAGAAAAACTGCAGCTTTGATAATCAATCAGTCAAATCCTTAGTTGCCCTTGACCCACAGGTCCGCCACAAAAATACGTCACGGCCTCCGGTCCTGTGCCATCCGTTCACATTGTATCAGTCTTCTTCTTCCTTGTCATGTCTGTCTTCAAATCTTATCTCTGCAAGTTTATTTTTTTCTGTTTCCCTCTTTCTCTCTTATCAAGGTGATTCCAGAACAGGAGCTGCCTTGTAACGCTACCAATTAGTTTTGTTAATGTATGTTCCGTCCACCCCTAGAGTGGAAAAGAGGTATGGTGTCCACGTCGAATTCTAGAGGTACCTGGTTTGATTCCCAGCTGAGGGAATATAATTTATGGAAATTTTTTTTATTTCAGAACCAGTGATCCTAATGATGTCAAACTCCCCCCTGGTCTTCTGGGTAGTGAGATCGGATGCCTAGCCTTCTCAGATAAGGGCGAAAAAATAGTGCAAGTTGCGCACGTTAAAAATCCCACGTCAGTTGGAAATCGCAAAGAGTAGGCCTACCCGGAAGGCCGCTACACTGGAAAAATTTAAAAATTAGAAACCTACCCACCATAAAAATATTTATAGAGTGTGTAATTCCTATAAACACACATGGGGATTCTCGTCGGTGCTACGGAGTTCGTGCACTGTGCTGAGATCCTCCTTGTGTGATCTATGGAGGAGATTGGAGCACTGATGGAGTTGTCCGTGTGCAGTGAAGATAGTCCTGAAAACAAACCTTGTTCTATCCAATACCAGCTGCTTCTGCCTAGCTCTTATTATTCAGCTGTTTGGCAACTAGCTTAGATAAATTAGTGTGTAGTTTTCAGATTTCTTTATTGTTCTTTACATGGGTGCTCAATTCTGTTTTTGTCAAATTATGTCTAGGCTAACGAAGGTGTTTTCGCCATTATCATATTTCCTACCCAATGAGTACAGGCATCCAACAAACGCCTGCCAACTTGTCCGATCGCGTACCATTGGCGCCAAATACGTCCTAGTCGTCTTCATCATTGTCATGTCTCCAGCAGTTCTCCTCTCTATGTATATTTTTGTCTGCCTCTATTTCTCTAACCCTAGGGATTACAGAACAATACTGCCCGGTAAGGCTATATAGAGGTTTCCTCAGGGTGTGTCCTATCCATTACCAGCGACCACTTTTCATCTCTTTTTTTCCAAACTGGTTCTTGTCATTAGATCCACATTGTGACAAAATTGTTTCTTTAAATATCATTTGCTCTTGGGCAAGTGAGAAATGTATATACCACTATAAGTCTTTTACCTCTGTCCCTCTCTCCGGACATTTCCAGAATGATAAAGGTACAGCACAGGCCGCTAGGACAAGGCGATGATTTGATAGATCTAGGTAATCGATGTTGAAGACAACATTTTAAAGCTAGAGATATTTTGGACTAGCACTCTCCCGTCGTCAGTTAAAATAGCAAATTCCCCACAGTTACAGGTCCTTTTTTTGCGTTCCCAGTGAAAAGTATTGTTTGTGTGGTTTTAAGGACCACATTCATTACACACGGAACACTCCGTCAGTTCTCCGATCTCGTCCCTTAGATTACACAAGGAGGATCTCTGCACAGTGCAAGAACTCTGAAGCACCGTGAGGATTCCAATATGTGCATACAGGAATCACATATTCTATAAATATTTGTGTGGTGGGTAGTTGTCCTAATTTTTAAATTTTGCCAGGGTGTCGGCCGTGTGGCCTACTCTTAACGATTTCCAACTGCCGAGGGATTTGTCAAACGCGAATCTTATAACTAAATTAGTAAAATTAATCTGGATGCTGATCAGCTTATCACTTCCTACAGCATCAGAATAGTTATGCAGTGGATCCCTGGTCACTCAAATACACCAAATAATGACAGAGCAGACAAAGTAGCAAAGAAGGGAACAAGACAAGAACAACCACTCACACAGCAACAATTCTCCAAACAGCCAAACAACTCATACGAACAAAAAACTAAGAAACTAAACTGAATAGGTGGGCCATGGGAAACACCGAGTTAGTGGTTTACAGCCATAAGGCCGGTCCTGATCATAATGACAACATTGGCTACCTTACAAGGAGGAACCAGAGCACCAATTTTATGCTCCGAACAAAACATATACCACTCAACAATCACTTGAACAGAATCCAACAACAACACACCACATATAGGGCCAGCTATGTAACTACTACTATGAAACTGTTGACCACCACATCTTTGAGTGCCCAGCACTCGATGATGTTAGGAAAATGTTTTTACCTTCGAGGCCAGATAAGTGAGACATCTTATACGGAGAAACAAAACAACTTGCAAAAACATGCAGACACCACTACATGGCATTGGGCCGAAAGGCGAGAGCCCAATCACCGCTGAATCGAGCACAACAACAACAACAACAACAACAACAACAACCAACGCAACTTGCACACGGGACCTCCTTTTTTGTGTCCTTATCCGAGAAGATTAGGCATTCAATGTCCCTACCCAAGATATTCAATGTCCCTACCCAAGAGATTCAATGTCCCTACCCAAGAGATTCAATGTCCCTACCCAAGAGATTCAATGTCCCTACCCAAGAGATCAGGGGAAAGCAAGGCATCATCAGGAAACACTGGTTCCGAACAAATTTCTATCAATTATATTCCCTATACTGGGAGCAAACCAGGAACCTTTAGAATTAGAAGCGTGCGCCATTCCTCTGGGCCACTCCGACCCCCCAAAAAAACATTTGCTTACAAAAATGCACTTTAATCACTAACTGCTTAAGACAGAAACGTGATATTATCTTTGACATGAAGTGAACATCCTGTATATGCCATTTAATTTTGATGTCAACACCAGTCTTTGCAGGGAACTACAGAAAGTAGATAGTTCAGCAAGATAACAGTTACAAGAAGGCTGTAATTACTCCTACTTCCAAATACTCTAGGGAAAAAAAAAACTCGTGATTTTTTTAAAAGGTAGATCTTTATAGAGCGCATTGTTTCTAAGGTAGATTCCCACAGCTCCTGGTATGCCACCTGCTGAGTTAGAGTCACACAACGTAAACCTTTATTATGATGACAATCCATGAAGTACAAAATCGAAGAAGCGCCAAGGTACCGGGTTTGGTTCCCAGTACGGGGAATGTATTTGACGGAAATGTTACCAAAACTAGTGGGTTCTAATTATGTCATGCTCCCCCTTGAGCTCATGGGTAGTAAGATCGGATGCATAGCACTCTCGAATAAGGGCAACAAAATAGGAGGACCCGTGTGCAAGTTGCACACGTTAACAATCCCTCAGCAGTTGGAAAACGTGACAAGTAGGCCATACGGCCGCTGCCATGGCAAAATTGACAAAATTAGGAAAACCTACACACCAATACAGTATTTATAGAATGTATGATTCCTGTATACACACATTGGAATCATCGCCGGTGCTACGGTGTGTGTGTATGTGATATGTGTATATGTGTGTGTATGTGTATATGTGTGTATGTGTATATCTGTGTGATGTATATATGTGTGTGTGTGTATATGTGTGTATATGTGTGTGTATGTGATATGTGTATATGTGTGTGTATGTGTATATGTGTGTATGTGTATATATGTGTGTATGTGTATATGTGTGTATATATGTGTATGTGTATATGTGTGTGTATGTGTATATGTGTATGTGTGTAGGCGTATATGTGTGTGTATGTGTATAGTGTGTGTATGTGTATATGTGTGTGCATGTGTATACGTGTGTATGTGTATATGTGTGTATGTGTTTATGTGTGTATGTGTATATGTTGTGTATGTGTATATGTGTGTATGTGTATATGTGTGTGTATGTGTATATGTGTGTATATGTGTGTCTTTGTGTATATGTGTGTATGTATATATGTGTGTATGTGTATATGTATATATAATTTCCACCGAGTGAGTACATAAAAACTCATTCACTAAATATCCGTTTGTTACCGGGGCACGAAAAGGGACTCAAGAAGATTAACACTGCAAGCTATCAGGCATGTTGTAGATGGTTACCATGAAAGGTTGGGCGTGGGGCTGGTTACACCATACTATAGAAAAATGGATTTAAAAAAATAAGAAAAAATAAAGTGTAATAAATATAAACACCTCATCTAGCGTCCGATTGACAGAGGAGTTAGAGCGATGGCTTGTCGCGGAAAAGGTTCTGGGTTCACGGTATCATCACGCTCCAGTCTATCAAGCTGTGAATGGGTAGCTGAATTTGCTCTTGAGTTAAGGAAGGAAAAGGCAGCGAAGAAGGGAACTGGTCTTGATGCTGGACCTAGTGAAGTCTCTAACGCTTCACTCACCTACGGCAGTATTTGCTATGGGACTGCCTTTACCTTTTACATTTTACCTTTCCTGAGTGTGTTTCTATCCACCGCCAGCTGCATCCTCTCACCCCTTTCACCACTGACACTTGTCTGTTTTTTGTCATCAGATCAGATTAGTTATCTTAGCATAACAATTAAATCCTTCTATTATCACAAATACCAGTAGTGATATATCGATTCAGTGCCGTATAGGCTAACATCTTTCTTACCTTTCTCTTAGACTTTAGTTGGGCAGCGTCTCTGTGGTCATTGGCATTGCCCGGAAGTTTATGGCGCCACAGCAACTTTCCTATCGTAATGTACGTCACAGAAAGAATGGTCACCGGGAGAAAGTATGTAACTATTGTGATAAAAAACCCATACATGACCCGGACGTCTTCATCCAAGAAATGCTCCTCACACGCAATCTTTCCATCTCGCGTTTTGGTGGTTCTACTCATGACGGAAGGAATCGTGCCCAAAGAAAACGCAAATATCCAGATAGACAGAATGAACAGCTTAGACTTGGAATCTGTAACACGAGTGCGTAGAGGGAATTTGACAGCGATCAAACGGTCTATACCTATTGCCGTGTTGGTACTGACGGAAGCTGTGACGCTGACAACCTGGCATCCCTGCACAACAGGACACATGAAGTTTGAAAAAATCCAGTTTTCAGCGATCTGGTAAGCCAAAGTAAACGGAATGCAGAAAATAGCCATTATAAGATCGGCTACGGCTAAGTTTAGAAGAAAATGGCGGAGATCTGTATTCGAACGTCTTCCTTTTGCAAACACGACAATGGCCAGGGAGTTGCCCACAACTGCAGCAAGAGTTGTCAGCGAATACAGAATAATGAAGATGACTTTTGATGAAAGTGGAATTTTTTCTGATTGTTTTCCTGTCACGTTTGTGACGTTAAATGTCACGTTACTGATCATGATACTTGTGGTAATAGATGGTATGTCGGGAAAATCGCTCACGTTGAAGTCGGCCACCAAAAGTGGGTCGTCTGTCATACTGTGAATCTTGAAAAGCCCAATGGTTATTGGCAGGCCGATCTCTGATTCCTGAGTGTTGTATAACATTTCCATAACTGAAAGTATAACAGATCAGTTATAATTGCTGAAATATTACTGGGCACAATTAACATATCGACGTCCAGAGGAAGCCAGCAAAAGTCTGAACTGATGACAAAACTTGTTACTTCTAGGACTCGATACAAAACTGGAATGGGTAGAGGTGACACGGAAAGACATCGAACGGATGGCACAAAACAGGCAGATTTGACCTGGATTTGTTGAAGGCCTATACTCCACAGGGAACTGTATGGTAAGGATTATGATAATAAATTAATGTATCCTGTGTTATTGTGTTATAGTAAACATTTTAGTGGTTACTGTATCCAAAGTAAGCCGCTCGTTAACATGAAATTATTAACACCACATACAACTAAAAACGAATTCTTGTTTGTTGGCCGATCCATCGTTTCCGCTTCCAAGTTTGTTCAGTAAAAGATGCTAACACAACAGTACCACCTACGAACTGTTAATTATAAATTCGAAAAATATATAACAGGATTAGGTATGCATCAAAATAATATGTTTTTAATATGGTATACTCGCAGCTGGCAGTTTAATAATAAATATATTTATCTTGTCCATGAATAAATAAAACCTTTCTAACGTCATGAAGCCACGCAAATCTCAGAATGTAATCAGTTTACCGCAATCGTATTTATACAGTAATAGATTTAATACGATTGTGCAAATATTAACACTCAATAACTATTTATAAGGTCCTATACCGGTACCGAATTTATTTCCATACTGTTATTCAGAAACGGGGTTGTCAATATGTTCCGTCGATTGACTGTTAACAGAAGTGAGTGTAACTTTATCGGAATAAAGTTTTTCGCTGAGTCCCAGATTCTAGAGCGGTTCTGGTTAGAGAATGCGGAAACATTCAAGGCGCGAAAGGTCTCGATCAAAAACAGCGTTTGTGAACGTTCAAATACTCAGTCGGCACTCACTTTTCAGCATTGAATCCATACAAACAGTACTCACCGTTTCGCTCGCTGTTGGAGCTGTGACGCAAATGCGGTAGGGAACTGCGTTGTGTGTAATCAACGGTCGTAATTTGACGTAATTTGTAATAAGCAAACAAACAAATAAATCAGATAGCTCATAAAGCTTACAAAATAAACCATCTAGTTAACGAAAACATATAAACTCATCTTCTTTTCTTTCATATTTTCTTCTCTTTATCCTTTGTCTTCTTTTTTTCAGCTTTCTGACCTCTTGTAGTTTTTTTTGGGGGGTCACAAATACAGACTATTTCCTTTTTTAATATTCTTTTTTTTATTCACTGTGGTTTCTCACGTGTCCATGAGCCACAATTTTTCTTCCCTTTTTCGAAAGGAGTTTTGCCTCGTTTTGGTGAGGCACGCTCTGTTCAACCTAGACACAAGGCCTGTCGATTATATTGACACGCATGTTCACATATGTAAGACCTTCTTGTTCTTCTTCGTACACTCTCAGACGTCCATTTGAATGTTCTCAAAGAAAGCAGTAGTCAGTTTGAGGCTATTTGAATCCCCGTAAAGCTTTTCCACGAAAGGAGCTGGCGTCGGCCATATGCACTTTCTCTGTACCACATATAAGGGGAAACTTTGAAGCAGATGTTCAGCAGTCATTTTATCAGTGCCACAGTTACACAGATCGGTAGTTTCTATCTTTAGCTTGATGGTATCTCAATCTGTTGTGGCCAGTGCGGTGTCTGAAGATTACCACTTGTTCTCTTCTGTTGAGCTGGTGGTAAGCATCATTCTGTGTGTGCCCTGGATGTTCAACATTCCATTTGTTTCTGTATCTGATTCTGATAAAACTCTTTGCCTCCTCAAAAGTTATGCTTGCATCAGGCTGAGGTAGATGTGAACCTTCTTTTGCAATTCTGTCAGCCTCTTCATTGCCGGTGATGTTACAATGATGTAGTAAATTAATTAATGTGCCACTACTTCATAATCATTTTTATGTCTCTCTAACATATGTTATTTGGACGCGCGTTTTGTTTTCGCAAAGAATTTTTCTAATGCGCACGTTTTCTTTTATGCAGTGAATTTGACCAGTGCCTCCTTTTTTCTGAGTGAACTTGTCCACATTGTACATTTTCCTTTGTCCAGCGGAATTTGTCTACGAAATCGTTTTGTTTTATGCAGTGAATTTGACCAATTCCTCCGTTTTCTGTTTTTTTTTTTTTTGTTTTTTTTGAGTGAACTTGTCCAAGTGTACTTTTCCTTTGTCCAGCAGAAAGTGTCTACGAGCTCGTTTTGTTTTGCGCAGTGAATTTGACCAAATCATCCTTTTTCTTTTCTTGGAGTGAACTTGTCCAAGTGTACTTTTCCTTTGTCCAGCGGAATTTGTCTAAAAGCTCGTTTTGTTTTGTGTAGTGAATTTGTCCAGTACGCAGAATAGAAGAAAACAAAGCAATATACAGGCGACATAGAAAACATGTTATTTGAGCCTGTCATGGGAGAGAAAGAAAGCACACGGTTCGTATCAAGGGATGGAACAGAAAGCTAAGAAATGTAACTTGGAATGTTCAAGAACATTTTTATGGCAAGCACGTATGCATGTCAAAAAAAAAAAAAAAACATTATGACGGGCGAACAGTTAAAGCCAACACCTCAAACTGTCAGCACCCGCAGCACATTTAGAAGACTGAGAGATGGGAATAGGTAAATAAGGTGTAATTTTACTAATTACATAACAAGTCTTTAATCAAAAGATATTTGTAAATCTACGGTTATCTTTAAAATTTTTGCATTGAAAGCCTGTGCCCTCAATATACACTTTAAGATTCTCAGGGTTCTTTACTCGCGTGAGCGCCACATAAAGTTGACCCTGAGCAAAGACTGCTTCTGGAAGGTATATACCTAAATGATCAAATGATTATACCTGTGATTTGTTGATAGTTATGGAAAAAGCTATTGGCACAGGAAATTGGCGGAGCTCTCAAAATATCAGGAAGGCTCGTAATGTTTGGCTCTAAAGTGATGCTTACTTACTTAGTCGTTCCCCTTCTACCGTGAGGTGTAGAGGTTCTAAACTGATGCGTGGAATGAAAACATATCCATCTGAATTACTGCCTGTGAAAACAGTTCAGAATTTGGTTTTTTTGTTTTAACATATGGTAACAATTAAAAAAAAAAAAAAAAAAAAAAAAAAATATATATATATATATATATATATATATATATATATATATATATATATATATATATATATATATATATATATATATATATATATATATATATATATATATATATATATATATATATATATATATATATATATATATAATGGCACTGCGTTACTTTTTAGGATGAAAGTAATTTATTAAATGTCTCCATCATTTCTTGACGGGTTATTAACCCAAAGAAGTCTGTGAAATCCGATTAAAACAGATTATTGGCCTCACTGTAGGATAATTATAGTGGGTACCTAAGATCACGGTCACTCAAAGACGTGTCCATAGTTTTCCGAAAAGCTGGTGCTAATATTTCTATCATACGGATCAATGCACCATGAAAGGATTGAAAGGTATAAAGGTGTTCAATTTAGTTCTCCCAGTTCTATGCACGCCGTTTCTTTTATTTCTGGAACAGCTGATGCGATTGTTTCATAGGCTACAAACTATCAATAAGAAAACTATTAATGTGTGGATATCTCGAGGGTCTCCGAGAAAACAAACGGATGGGTATGAAAAAAATCGACAAAAGGTGATTCGTCTGATGAGGACAAACGATAAAGAAAATAGCCAACGTTGCGGCCACAAGGCCTTCGTCAGGGAAAGGAAAGAAAGAAAGTGAGGGCTAGATAGGACACATAAGAATATAATTAAATATAAAAATAAAACATGGGTACTTCCCTAAAGGCAGCTAAGACCTAGCACGCCTGCCGAAGAGAGAGTGCGTCACCCCCAAACACAGGATGAATAGAATTGTTTCTCATTCAGGCGTGTCGTAAAAGGCAACTAATATGAGGTTGTGCATGGGCTTGGCAGCATCATGTAGAGCAAACTTCTGCAGACACCACAGCATCTAGGGCATATGAAAGCTTTCATGCAAGGATATTAGCTGCACTAGTAGCCTCATGCTCCATTAGGAGCGAATCGGGAATGGTCCAAGTTAGACGACCACCTAACGATGGAGAGTATAGAGAAAGTCTAGTTCCATCCCTATTTACCAATTTATTTTGCGATCCTTACAGAGCATGGGGCCAAATTGTAGCTGGTCACCTTGCAGGAAGCCTGCCCAAGCACTCACATAGTGGTGCCTGTGGTCATTCGTTTTACATGATGTTGTCAGCCCCAAGCACTCACATAGTGGTACCTGTGGTCATTCGTTTTACATGACGTTGTCAGCCCCAAGCACTCACATAGTGGTGCCTGTGGTCATTCGTTTTACATGATGTTGTCAGCCCCAAGCACTCACATAGTGGTGCCTGTGGTCATTCGTTTTACATGATATTGTCAGCCCCAAGCACTCACATAGTGGTGCCTGTGGTCATTCGTTTTACATGATGTTGTCAGCCCCAAGCACTCACATAGTGGTGCCTGTGGTCATTCGTTTTACATGATGTTGTCAGCCCCAGGCACTCACATAGTGGTGCCTGTGGTCATTCGTTTTACATGATGTTGTCAGCCCCAAGCACTCACATAGTGGTGCCTGTGGTCATTCGTTTTACATGATGTTGTCAGCCCCAAGCACTCACATAGTGGTGCCTGTGGTCATTCGTTTTACATGATGTTGTCAGCCCCAAGCACTCACATAGTGGTGCCTGTGGTCATTCGTTTTACATGATGTTGTTGTGGTAAAGTGGGATGTTATAAATATTTATAGGGGACTTAGTGTACTGACTGAGATCAGCGGTGAAGGTATCTATATCTAATAAGAGTAGTGTATTATAGGTAACCTTACTTGCTGCCACATATGTATATCTCAGTCAGAATTATTCTGGAATAGTGTGATGACTACGTTATATGTCTAGGGTATGTGTATGATGAAGTGTAAGTCATAACAACAACAGACAGATAAACAATTTAATTTATTCCACCACACTTGACAACACTGTGACACTCACATACATAAAACACTCTACAAGGATATCTTAAAGGAGTCACTGATAACTTTTCAAATAACAATATGTATTCATTGCTGTCATGAATGAATATGTGTCCTGATTCAAATACAAATGGAACCAGGAATCACAATCAATTTTAATTACAAGTTATATGTACAGAATTTCTCAATATGAATCTTGTAGTGACATGTATTTTTAATAGTATCCTATGTGTGTCAGTGGTGTAGTAGTAATATGAGGTAATACTGGTTTTGTTTTGTTCAAGCTCTGTTGGTATTTGTCATCATGACTTCAATAGTTTGTCTTTATTGGAACTAGTATTGGAGATGTTCTCAGTTCCTGATATTAAAACAATTAAATTCCCCTCTTAATTGTATTTTACACTGTCATTTTAAGATGGGGTTACATAATGTTGAGCTCCATGGCCACACTCTCTTATCTTGCGTGATGACTGCAGAAAAAGGCTCCTCTGTTCGATCACTTCAATGAGCTCTGGAGCCACCCCACTGGTTGCTACATGGACCAAGGAGTATGCTGTCCACCTCTGGCTTCAGCAAAGCTCTGACCAGGTGCTGCTCAATAACGTTAAGACCACAGTCCCTGAAAACAAGAAGGATGTACCTTCTACTTCATAACTAATTGATACTCTAGTTCTACACTGAGCACAATACATCACAAACATTGAGTTCAGAGCGTTAGGCCAACTGTCAGCTTCATCTGAAATACTTTATACCAGTATTTCCCTCCCTAATGGTTACTACGCCTCTGCAATTCCAGCATTATTTCTGTCTAATCAATAATCTAGGTGTCAGTGTACTGTTTGGCCATTCCATGCCGTTTTACTTTCCTCCGACACCTTCTGTTCAGGCTGGAGCATTATAGGCTTTACATCATGTTTGCTACTGAACTACACATATATACAGGCATAAATTAACAATTTACATTCAATTTTCATTAAAAGATATTGAATATTTCAAGCTTACCACAATTCATAGAATAATAAACAGTTTCGTTGACTGGCAATGGATATAGCACAACTCCGATCTGCCGATGTTCCAGGCTTTATTTTATATAAAATATACACTGGTGCTCAACGTACTGCTTCTTAGTAGGTTTATTACAAGATGTGGCAATGAACAGACGCTCTGAATCAAGTATATTCGCAGCTCTACCCAATGAAACCACGTCTCCACATCTTTTCAAAAAAGTACCCCGTCTATTCGTTTCCCATAACAACACAAGATAGTATTTATAGCCCGACCAATCGTGTTTAGTCTTATATTTGTTGCGCTCCAATCAATTAGGAGTTAACATGGTAAGCTATTTCCGTAACGTAAGGTTTTTTCAAACACGTTATAAAAAAATTTTATGAGCAGAAATGATTTCATGCTGTCAGGCATCCCCACTATTTTATTTTGGTTATGATTTATTAATTCCTAGACTATTTGCGTAACGTTTTACATATTCTTTGTCAGCAAGCCCTAAGGAACCCAAATATACAAATTTAAAAGAGCTAAGTGGCTGCGTTCAAAATATGCAATTTCTTCTACCTCCTGTTTCGAAGATGTGCTGTCTGGGTACTGTAATGTTTTCAAACGTAAACCCATCTAATGTTATCTTTTCTAATAAGCGTTTTTCAGGATTTTAAAACCTAACTCTGGGAAGGTTAGTGTTTTTATCACTGTCCGTCTGAAAAAAAAGTTAGTGCATGTGGCCTTACACGCGTGATAGTAGTAATTGTGTATCGCGCGACGCGAGTTTAGTGTTGCATGTGTCCTTGTTTTCATTCGCCCCTCTCTCTTTCTATTTGAGTCCATCTGTTCGTTCGTTTTGGTAACGTAGTATAATTAATGTTAGGATTAATTTAGGTCATTACGCAGTGTGCCTCTCAATGTTTTTCTTAGAAATGCAATACCCGTTTTAATGTGTTGTGGAAACGCTTGTATTTATGCAGTGGCTTATATTTAACGTGGAAACGTTACAATTTGCAGACGAAGCATAAAACAAAGGGGGATTTCGAGTACTGTCATTGTGACAGCACTGTTATTTACCATTCTTCTTCCTTTTATTAAATTTATTTGTTAGGCTTTGCATTTACCTTTTAATTTATATATGTGGATTAGAATATTTCACGACAGTTGTCAGCCTCAAGCACTCACATAGTGGTGCATGTGGTCATTCGTTTTACGTGATGTTGTCAGCCCCAAGCACTCACATAGTGGGGCCTGTGGTCATTCGTTTTACATGATGTTGTCAGCCCCAAGCAATCACATAGTGGTGCCTGTGGTCATTCGTTTTACATGATGTTGTCAGCCCCAAGCACTCACATAGTGGGTTCCTGTGGTCATTCGTTTTACATGATGTTGTCAGCCCCAATCACTCACATAGTGGTGCCTGTGGTCATTCGTTTTACATGATGTTGTCAGCCCCAAGCACTCACATAGTGGTGCATGTGGTCATTCGTTTTACATGATGTTGTCAGCTCCAAGCACTCACATAGTGGGGGCCTGTGGTCATTCGTTTTACATGATGTTGTCAGCCCCAAGCACAACTTCATATTAGTCGTCTTGTACGACATGCCTGACAGTGCAGCTGTTCTCCTTCTTCTTTGTTTCTTCAAAGATCCGCGGGAACTATACGGCGCAAGTATATTTTTCACATATAGAAAAAAGCTACGTGAGAGATAGAAAGAAAAAAAGAAATAACCTGAACAGCAAGA
This sequence comes from Oreohelix idahoensis, assembly GCA_024509875.1. Lineage (NCBI taxonomy): Eukaryota > Metazoa > Mollusca > Gastropoda > Stylommatophora > Oreohelicidae > Oreohelix > Oreohelix idahoensis. The sequence continues at coordinate 59,166 of JAMPIV010002751.1, read as the reverse complement.
ACTTTCCAAGTCTTCATTGCAATTCTTTTAACATTATCATCCAGGGGTTCTCAACTTATGGGATGTGCCTCACCAATGGACGCGCAGAGGATATACAGTAGAGGTGTTTAGTGTCTCTCAGAAAATACTATCACAATGGTTTGATCAATATCAGCCCATTTCTTTTCGCTCCGAATGAAGCAGGGAACCATCCCTGTAGGAAGCCTGCACAAGGTATTAACATGCTCATGTTCCTGTAACAATTTGATTATCATGTTGATGTTGCAGCACCATTTCATAATCTTATTTTATTCGCCTTATACGATATTCATGAAGGAGCAATAGTGTAGCTTTCTTACAGTCTGACAAGAGATAAACATGGACAATACGGTGGAAAGTTACATAAAGTCTGTAAATAAATAAATAACACACACAAGCATGTTTCAGGCATTCTGGAGAAATAAAGAATTAGAAGACTAGACAACAGAAAAACAACTGAAGGAATCGAACTTATGATCCTCATCGCTTAGCTACGGAAGCGAATCGTAACAATCCTTTCTGCCAGAGTCTGTACTCATTCCAAATTTGAAATACTCTGAACCTGAAAACAGACATGATTCAAACAAGGTATATTTTTAGAGCGCTCAGTGTTCATAAAGTATATGCCCATTGCACCTTGGTTGTCTGCTGCAGCTCTAGCTTAACTTATTGCTTATTGTGATGAAAGTTTAAAATTTAGAATAAAATTAGATAGTTTTCTGTGCATGTCGACATTCGCCTAACACTGTCCTAAGACTGACCTTCGAATTTCGGTCCCTACTGACCATAAGACATCAACAATCATCTCATTAAAGTAATTTATTTATTCTTACATTTTCTTTATTTATGTGAGCGATCGGCTCGAAATACAATCAATGTAGTCAATTAATCAATACCCTTTTAACTCCCCAAGGAGCATAGGCTTTCAACAAACACATGCCAAGTCCTCCTGTCACGTGCTAACTATTGCACGTCTTCCTTATCCTTTTCACGTCGCTCTCTAGTTCTCTTTTCCATGTGTTTTTTGGTCTACCTCTTCCTGTCTTACTCTGAGGATTCGAGAACAAGGACTCCCTTGTACTACTATCAACAGGTTTCCTCAATGTGTGTCCTATCTATCGTCAACATTTTCTTCTCACTTGTTGTTCACCTTGTTTTGTTCGCATAATCAGTTCCACATCAATGATTTTGTAATACCTTTTCAAATCTTGTATTCTACGCAAGCACCGATTTATGAAAGTCTGTATCTTTTTGTACGAGTAGTAACATATGAATCATGTCTTGACCAGCAGGTAACCCGCCAAAACATGGCTCGAATTAATTGCGTTGTGTTCTTTCTGCGTGTTCTGATGACTACACTAATTCTTCTGTGGGTCATTTAATTTGTGTACATTCCATTCTAGCTTCGCTGGATCTTTGAAGTCAGACGTATCATGACTTATGGTCAACTGGATCTTTGAAGTCACACGTATCATGGCTTATGGTCAACTGGATCTTTGAAGTCACACGTATCATGGCTTATGGTCAACTGGATCTTTGAAGTCACACGTATCATGACTTATGGTCAACTGGATCTTTATCATTGTCATCATCATCCTTTGCGTTCCCTATGGATCATGGAACCACTACTGCAACTGGTTCTGCAGGAAGTTTGTACCAAACAATCGCTTGCTCTTACTGCAGTGATTTATGTGGCAATTTGTTTTATACGATGAGGTTGCCAGCCTGATAAGGGTGGATTTAGGCTGACTTCAATTACCACCCCTATCGACACCAGTAAAATTATAGTTGTAGATGTAGGGTGTCTTATCTGGTTTTGTGTTGTTGTTGTTGCTGTGTATGGTAGTGATGTAGTTCACAGAGTTACAGCACGTAGGGTACGACATGTAAAATCATAAATGGGTAAACTGCTCTGGACGTTTTTTTACATTTATTTTGACGTCACAGGTACAAGTACGTACATCCAGTTCACAATAGGGCAATGTCATGACATTCACGAATATTAGCATACATAGTTCATCAATGCATTTGGCATGTTCTAAAGATGATGATATGGCGCCAAGGGATTATATGGTTGGCTCCAAATACAAAAGTACATCAACAAAAAATCCTCTTACTGTTCAGATGTGCTAAATGAGTCAAATCATCAGTCGCACGAGGATGGCATTCCAGGAGTGCAGGTCAAACTGACCTTTACAGGCATTCCTAAATCTAACCTTGACGTAGGCATAATCGCTGACACACAGCGACGTTCATAGAACAAAGAACTGTCCTTCGGGCTGAGTATGGCCCGTGTACATATAGATCTCAGGTATGAAGATACCTGGGGCGTGACATCTATTAGAAGAACCTTCCTTTCTGTAATGCATACGGGAGCACAGATCGACCATTGTCAAACATAAGTAAAGTTACAGATTGGATGTAAATGAGGCATTACCTTCGTTCGAAAATCCACACCACAGAAAACATACGCCTCCAGGCGTTTTAGAATACTCAAGGGAAGGACCTTGTAAGCTAACTATCTCACAATAAGGCTCCTAATCCCTAACAAAATCACAGAGACGCCAAAACGCATCTTCTCTGCTTCACAGCTTTTCATCGTCTCCAAAGATAAAGAAACTTCCCAGACGCCCCGCGTCTGGACATGCGCAGAACGCATCTACATGAATAGCAATCAAACCAGACGATCTAGGAACATTCCAGATAAGATTTAACTAGATCGAGCCTTATTTGGACATGAACAGAGACCTCAACACAGGTTTCAGACATTCCAACCACAGTTGACCGATACTACCAAATAAGGAGAATGGTCACACTTCGTTAATAACAATATGTACCGACCGTGTCTCGACACAAGAGGAGGTAACATCATATTAAATGATAATCTCAATTATCCAGAGTTATGTAGCTTTGACCGTCAAAAAATTAAAGTGTACTTTCAGTCAATCTAATAATACAATGTCTTTAGCAAAAAATGATCATACAATGACTTTCGAAAAAAAATGATCATATAATGACTTTAGAAAAAATGAAGATCTGTGCGTAACACAGCCCCAAGCCCAACCTCACATTAGTCGCCTTGCACAACATGCCTGATGATGAAGTTGGTGAAGTATACATACTCTTTCTTTCTCTCTTCATAGACCTGAGACAATGCACCTGGGCACCATGGTGGATGCATCGTAAAAAAATGTGAATGCCCTGCGTGTTATTTTTATCGGTGTTAAAGTTAGATTTCACGGTGCAATGCTCGCCTTTTCTGTATTTTCGAAAAGGTGGCGAGATTTTTTGTCACTGAATGTTTCAGAACGTTTCACTTTGACGACGAGTAATATGGGGTTTTAGAAAGAACAGAAGATGTGTAGATCATATATTCACTCTCAGGAACATTATAGAGCAGTGCTCAGAATGGCAAAGACAGCTTTACATTAACTTCGTTTATTGTGAAAAGGCTTTTGACAGCATACATAGGAACAGTATATGGAAAATACTGAGGGCTTATGGAATTCGAAGCTGCATAGTGTCAATCATAAAAAGCCTCTATGCCAACTTTACGTGTAGTGTTGGGCAGAGCAACCTAACCTTTGAGGTGAAGACAGGAGTACGACAGGGATGCCCCTTATCAACCACTCTATTTTTAACAGTCATAGACTGGGTGATGCGCCAGACAACAGAGGGCAGTCCAAGAGGAATAAGATGGACTACATTTTCTACATTGGAAGATCTGGAATATGCAGATGACATTGCACTACTAGCACATTCACATCAACACATCCAGGAAAAAACGGATAGACTTAATAAGTTTAGCCAGCAGGTGGGCTTGAACATCAATTTAAAGAAGTCAGAGGTCATGACGCTCAATGTGAGCAACCCTGAGCCCATATCAATAAGGAATCAGCAACTGGTACAGACAGACACCTTCACATACCTAGGATGCATAGTAACACCAGACGGCGGGGCAGGCAAAGACATCAACATCAGAATGAATAAGGCAAGAACAGCCTTTTTTAGCCTAAACAACATCTGGAAGTCCTCTCAGTACAGCACAAGCACAAAATTAAGATTATATCAGAGCTCTGTGCTTCTTTATGGTGCAGAATGCTGGAGAGTTACAGAGAAGGAAATGTCGAAATTGTCCTCTTTTCACACAACATGCCTAAGAAACATTCACCGAATCTTTTGGCCGAATACCATCACCAACCAAGATCTGCTTACTCGGAGCAAGCAAGAGGACATGCACACCAGCATAGCTGGCAGACGCTGGAGCTGGGTTGGCCATGTCCTCAGAAGAGACCCCGATGCCATCACAAGAACAGCTATGCTTTGGACCCCTGAAGGAAAACGAAAGAAAGGCCGACCAAAAACAACCTGGCGGAGGACTATGGAGGCTGAGATGCAAAGAATGAACCAGAGTTGGGGCACTGTACGAAGGATGGCCGCCGACCGAGCAAAGTGGAATCAATTTGTTGTTGCCCTACAAGACGCCACTAGGCGTGATGGCCACTGACTGCTTTGATAGTCGGCGGCTAAGGATCAAAGAAGAGGAAGAAGAAGAATATGGGGTTTGGTTCATGGATTAATTTGGAGAAGGACAGAAGCTGTGAACATAAAGCTCACTCTCAGAGAAAGTGTAAGGGCAAATCCTCTATATAGTCTTTTCTTAATGAAACATTTGTAACCAATAATAAAACAATCACATCAATTTTTCGGCAAATAGCGAAGATGGCTCCCATTGCACCTTTAAAACTAAATTAAACACCCATTAAAAGACCACACATGTCTAGCTATATGTTTATGGTACATGAATCATCGACTATACGTAATGAAAAATTTGACAACAAAAATCCAATGAAGCTGACATGGAATGGAAAGGAATTAAAAGATCACAGCAGAAATAATGCCGCCATCAGGATATACAACAGGACATACAACAGGACATACAACAGGACAAACAACAAGACATACAACAGAAAAAGCACATCATAATTTATCATCATGTTTTTTTTCCCGGCAACGTTTTCGTAGTTTGAGAATCCCTGTACCAAATATTCTTCGAAAGAAGGTAATAAAGTAACCATTTCCCAGCCATTTCTCACACGGTGTGATAACTATCATTCTGTGATCATTCACCGTGAAATAATTTAACAAAGTCCGGAGATTTCTATCGCCCGAATTCGAGTCCGACCGATATTAATTGGAAAAACTGCATAATTACCGCAATGGGCAGAAAATATGTTGAAATGCCGCCCTTACGTATGTGTATATTTTTACCGGCGGGCGTTAGTGTGAACGTCTGACTCCCACTGTCGGGGTTACAAAGAGCGAAATTTGCAAAGTGAAAATTGTTCTAAGGCAATAATGTTGGAGCTGATGGGGCGAAACTAATGTATAAATTGCCTACATGTTACCTGTAGTGTGACTGACGTCACTGCTTCAAATTAACCATAATAATAATTATTCTTCGGTATTATTTGTATTTTTTATGTATCTTTCATATTACAACAACGTTTATTTTGTGTTTATATATATCTCATTCATTCATTCATTCATTCATTCATTCATTCATTCATTCATTCATTCATTCATTCATTCATTCATTCATTCTCTCATTCATTCATTCATTCATTCATTCATTCATTCATTCATTCATTCATTCATTCATTCATTCATTCATTCATTCATTCATTCATTCATTCATTCTCTCATTCATTCTCTCATTCATTCATTCATTCATTCACTCATTCTCTCATTCATTCATTCACTCATTCATTCATTCATTCATTCATTCATTCACTCATTCTCTCATTCATTCATTCATTCATTCATTCATTCATTCGTTCATTGTAACCATAGACCATTAACAAATTTACATCAAGCCTTTTTGTCTTGTGCCATCCGTTGAAGATCTTTCCAAGCCGTCTTTATTCCTTTCTTAGCTGTCTTCAGTTTTCTGTTCCGTGTGTCTTTCTGTCCCCCTCTACTTCTCTTCGCTTACTTCTCGAGGTAAGCTTACTGGGTTTGAAACCTAGTAGCTTCACTCTCCAGTCTATGGAACTGTAAATCGGTACTCGTCTTTTCCTTCTTCATTTACTTTCAGACGTCAACTTGAACATGTTCTAAGAAAGCAGTGGTCAGCCTTAGGTTGTTGGTATCTCCGTAGAGTATTGTCCATGAATGGTCCTGGTGACGGTCTTATGTGCGTTCTCTGTTCCTCAAACGTTGGCCACACTTCAAGCAGATGTTCAGTAGTGATTTTATCAGTGCACAGTTACACTCACTGGTAATGAACTTTTGTGACCGCTTGGCGTACACGACCATTTTTACGTGTTATAATGCTACAAAGAATAAGAATGACAGACGTTAAGCAGATAAGACGTTTTTGCACAAAACGCAGTGTAAATTTTAGGTTCAGATAGCTGTCACGACGAAGAGAGGCAAAGATAATGCAGTCCCAGAAAATAATATTGAATGCGTGTTTTGAGTGGAAAATTTTGTGAAGTGAGAGTTGCTATTTTTGGTTTTTTTTCCATTGTTGATGGAAAAGAGAGATGTCACAAAAGTCGAAAAACAGAAAGACGTGTGCAAAATGTCGAAAACAGAGAGACGTGTGTAGAAAAATGTAACGTGTGAAAAAAAAGACGGAGTCGTGTGAAAAATGGCGGGAAAAGGAAGGAGCATATAACTTCAGTCAAGATTCTCCATCTCAGGCGGAAGGCCTGTAACCACATGAACAGAAACGTATAAAAGATTAGCTCTCGTCAATATATTTACTTGTGCATGTTCAACATGACCCAACCACACTTCGCTCTTGAGTTAAGTAAGGCAAAAGCAGAGAGGAAGGGAGCCGACACACCCCTTCCTCTCACGCCTGTGAAAGCTGAGACCTAGTGCTCTGAAGTCTCTCACACTTTACTCCCCTACTGCAGTATCTGCTATAGGACTACCTACCTTTATTACCCTGGGGATTCCGCAACCAAAACCTGCTACATAATGCTATCATGAGGGTTGAACAATGTGTGTCATAATCAACGCCAGCGTCTTTATCTCATCTTTTGTTCAATAGAAATTGTCTGGCTCCTGCTTGGCCGATAACATGTGTGCGATACCCCTTTCATCGTCACCATCACAACATTTTCCATTGCGTTTCTTACGGAGCATGGGGCCCCGACTGTAACTGTTCCTCTTGCAGGAAGCCTGCGTCAGGCATTCACATGCACTTCCAACAGTACCTTCTCTAGAAGTTTCTTTTGTATGATGAGCTTACTACTTTCTTGCACAATTTACTTCCTAATATTTATTTTACGCTATATTTGGGGCGCTAAACAACATAGTATGGACCGAGTACTGTTTCACCAAACAGAATGCAAACTACATTACATCCGTAACATATTACTCAATCACAAAAACTACTTTCGTTCACTCCACCACGGAACAACACAAGGCCGCTGCTATCCATCACAGAGGATTGAGAAATGGCAAGTTACGCACGTAAATATATAGTTATATTGAGAATATACTGCTGATATCTAGTTATACTGAGAATATACTGCTGATATAAAGTTATACTGAGAATATACATCTGATATATAGTTATACAGAGAATATGCTGCTGATATATAGTTATACAGAGAATATACTGCTGATATATAGTTATACTGAAAATATACTGCTGATATGATATATTGTTATACTTAGAATATACTGCTGATTTATAGATATTCATTCATAACCCTCCACTCCCAAAGGAGCATGGGCCTTCAACAAACACATACCAAGTCCTCCTGTCACGTGCCATCATCTCAAGCTCCCTCCACGCTCTCCTCATCATTTTCACATCTGTTTCCAGCTCTCTTCTCCATGTGCTTCCTGGTCCACCTCTGCCTCTCCTGCCCTGGGGATTCCAGAACAAGGACTGTCTTGTAATGCCATCAACAGGTTTCCTCAGCGTATGTCCTATTGTTGCGTACTTTTACATAGACGGCAGTTTTAAGTCCTGCCTGTGTTAAAAGATTACGCACCATTCTTATGATAGGAATATTATTTGTGCGTATGATTTATCACGCACGTGTGTGCACTATGTAGTGTATGAGGACTCATAGCGCACGGGTTTCTAAGATCGGGAGATGACGTCAGAGAATGATGTTGAAGGGTCGAGCCGGACTGATGGTCCGTATTTATTATATTGTGTCCCTTATCAGTGGGAATTATTTCGATAATGGAGGACTGGCCTTCTTATCAGAAGCCCATGTCAATGTGGTATACGTAAGTCTCGCACCCAGATATTAATAAGATATATTATATATGAATTTAGTGATGTCTCCACTCTTGCTGGCATCTAGCTGGAATCCACACGTCTGGATTTCATGAATGGATCAGCTGAGCTGTTAGCTTCACTTATGAAACGTAGTGATAATTCTACGAGCGAAAGTATGATAAAGATGGATCTTAAAAAAAATGTATTATGAAGTGCCGACATCTTGGTCTTGGCACGTATGGAGAGGTTAGCCAAGGATAGTATCTAACCTGTATTTATCTTGATGAAGAAATGTTTGAATCTGATGATTAATCAACTGTCTGAACATTTTATTGAAAGAGTCAATTGAGTAGGACAGTATTTATGGATGCATGTTCGAGTATTATTAAAGATGTATATGATGACCGATGCCCTTGGAGAAGGTCAACGGCCGATACCTTTGAAACTATCATAAAGACAGATTAATTGTATGAACTCTAGTTTAGCAAGGAAGTATATTGATAATGGAACTGACTGGAAAGACGTATATTGCCATTAGGAACATTATGCCAGATTTGTATCATCCTATTTTATTATTGATCGTCCATGTATCAAACGTCTAGTCTGCTATTGAATACCATGTTCGTAACTGTGAATCGTGTGTGTGAATAAATTCGTTGAACTTTATGACCCGCCTTGGCAGTATACTTCAGTTTGCAAAGTTCGGAATTGACATACTTGAAGTTTGAATTAGAATTCGCGTTAATAGCACGAACTGGCAATTTCACCCATCATCGTCAATACCTTCAACACCTAATAACATAAGAAATACGACTCCAACACCTATCCATCGCCATCGCCGTCTTCTCATCTCCTGTTCCACCGGCACTTGTCCAGTTCTTGTCATCAGTTCCAGATACTGAGAATATACTGCTGATATAAAATTATACTGCTGATATATTGTTATACTGAGAATATATTGCTGATATGTTGTTATACTGTGAATATACTGCTGATATAAAGTTATACTGAGAATATACTGATGATATACAGGGTGTCCATAAAAGAATGTACCTATTTCTTTTTTTTCCACCTACTGACCAGTGTGTGGAGAGACATGTAACAATTACCGTTTGCAACTCAACTGCGAAAGTTTCACTTGAAATACTCGCCCTGCGCATGCGCACTGTTTTTGCAAAATGGCGCCGACCAAACAACAGAGGCGTTTTGTGTGGTAGAATATGCGAAAACGACGTCTGTTATAGCAGTTCAGCGCTATTTTCGGCGACAGTTTGGGGTTGATCCACCTGATAAGAATTCTATTAAGCGTTGGTATACGAAATTCTTAGAGGAAGGTTGCCCGTTCAAAGACAAAAGCACCGGTCGCCCGTCATGTTCAGAGGTGGCAGTGGATAGAGTTCGGCAAGCCTTCCAGCACAGCCCCATGAAGTCGGTTCGAAGGGCGAGTCGTGAGTTGGACATGCCCGGCAGTACGGTATGGAAAGTGCTTCATAAGCGTTTGAGAATGAAGGCTTACAAGCTGCAACTTGTGCAGGAACTCACTGAACCTGACAAAGCACTTCGCACGGCCTTCAGCGAGAACATGCAGAAATTGCTTGAGAATGATGATGTCCGAGAGAGGCTCGTGTTCAGTGATGAGGCGACCTTCCACATCAGCGGCAGAGTCAACAGACACAACGTACGGATCTGGGGTTCAGAACACCATTGCAGCCATTGAGCATAAGAGAGATTCCAAAGTTAAACATCTTTGGTGCCATATCCAGAACGAAGCTTTACGGGCCATTTTTCTTTGCGGAAAAAACCAATACTGGACTCTCGTACCTGGACATGCTCGACAATTGCATGATGCCCCAACTTAAAGAGGACTCACGGGATTTCGTTTTCCAACAAGATGGAGCTCCACCCCACTACCATGGAGCAGTGAGAGGGTACCTCAATGAACATCTCCCACAACGGTGGATCGGTCGCAGTGGTCCTGACGATGTCGTGTTGCTGAGATGGCCCCCGAGGTCCCCAGACATGACACCATGTGATTTCTTTTTGCGGGGCTTCATCAAGGACATGGTATTTGTCCCACCGTTGCCTCGAGATCTAGTGGAGCTGAGAGAGCGGATCATTGGAGCCTTTGCTGCTGTTACAGCAGACATGCTGATTCGAGTGTGGGAAGAAATGAACTATCGACTAGATATCTGTCGCGTCACGAAGGGTGCACATATTGAGTCTTTGTAAGGTATGCTTAAAAACTTGCAGAGATTATCTTACTTTTGTGATAGAAAGCATCCTCGTACCACATTATGGGGCCGAGAATAAATTTTGTGAAAAGGGTATAATCTTTTATGGACACCCTGTATAGTTATACTGAGAAAATACTGCTGATATAAAGTTATACTGAGAATATACTGTTGATATATAGTTATACTGAGAATATACTGCTGATTTATAGTTACACTGAGAATATATTGCTGATATATTGTTATACTGAGAATATACTGATGATATGTATTTATACTGAGAATATACTGATGATATATAGTTATACTGGGAATGAAATTTATGGAATACCATAATTAATTGCAATAAATTATGAAGCCATTTAAATATGAAAAATATAAAATGACAATATAAAAAGGTAGCCCCATTGCAGATACTTCCGCACGGGGTGTGAAGTGTTAGAGACTACACTATACTAGTTCTAGCTGTATGAGGTGTGGTGACACTCTTCCTTACTGTATGCCTAACTCACGAATAATCATGTACTCAGTTACAGCTGTGTGACTGGAGCGTGCAGCTGACATCGTTTCGAATCCGGAACCGAGATAATTATCAGCGAGAGACAAGCGCTCTAACGAGTCTGTAAATCAGGTTCTCCAGAACAATCGACGGGCTAACAACTGGGGAGGATCAGATCAGGTCTTCGATGTCTTTGAGAAGGCAGAGAAGATTAGAACGACTGTTCTGTTACTCGTGTTATTTGATGCCATTAATATGAGGTTTCTTACCGCGATGGCAACCACATGGTGCAAAATAAATTGCTACAAAAACTTTACTATGCAAGCGTCCTGTAAGGGGATCATATTCATTGTAGGTCTCACGCTCCATAATAAGTAAAAAGAGAAATGGTTAGCATGAAATCAATATTCTTTCTTTCTTTTTCTTTCTATAACCAGCGGCACTCGAGCTTTCCAGCTCTTTCGGCCCAATGACATGTCATTGCGAGGCTGGGGGGTCAGTGGACTTTCCTTCCAACCCGGTCAGGAGCTTCGCTCCTTCCCATCCACACGGGATTTATGTGCAGGAGCCGTTCAGGTTATTCAGTCAAATTTCCGGTCGTAAACATTTCTTCAAACGCCGACGGCCGGGTTTGAACCATGAACACCTGGTCGCCAGTACAATGTCGTAGCCATTACACCAGCGCGGCTCCCAAAATCAATATTCAAGAGGGTGGAAATGAATGCGACTATAGTATACAAAAACATTATTCAAAGTGTTGGAAAATGTCTACATGACAGTAGAATTAAAAACCGCGACAGACTGATACAATTCTTGGAAAATTAATGATTTAACAAGACACAGGGGAAATTAAATCTCCAGTAAGACACAGGAAATTGGAAGAGGAAACAAACAGGCTAAATTATGATTGAAAACAAATGAGAAATATAACGGCTTAGAACTATGAACATTCAGTGCGGATATTATCTCGGATCATAATCCACAGGTAGCCAGATAAACAAATTAAAAAACAGGCTCAAAACATAGTGAGGAACAACAACATCAAAATTAATAAAATAGATGGAACCTCATATAAAAATATATAAACTAACGGTCATTAATGTAAGAGACAGATATGGCTGAGAGCGAACGCAAAAAATACAACAACAACAATGTATACACATATATGTTACAGCAGGGGTTGGAAAATCGGCGATTTTGAGCTCACGCTAGATCTCAAGACATCATTTGGTAGAGCCCAAAGCATAATTTGGCGGATCTCTGGGTCACGGAAGAGGGAAAACGAATGTTTAATCTAGATAAATTTAGACTAGTCCTCTCCCGCCGGCACTTAATAGAGCAGTGTTCCCAGATTTAAAGTTACTTTCACTACAATCCCAGTGAAAACACGCGTTAACTTACTAAAATTCACTTTATTCGTAAACTGTTTAAGATAGGAAGTTATCTGTTCTTTGAAATTGTCACGGATTGCCTTCCCTAAGCTATGCAGTCGTGGTTTTGTCAATTCTTCTCCACACACCTCGTCCAATGTTGGCGGTTAGTGTTGATTCCCTAATTTTAACTCACAACTAGTGACGTCGAAACTTTAGTCTTGCAGCTTCGTACCATGAACTTTATGAAAAATAAAAGAGCAAATGCCTCTGCTAAGTACATTTGTGGGCTGCAAATTAACAGGCGCATTGTCTCACTGTCCACCCACCAATGTTAGCCTCTCTGAATAATTTAATTCTTGAGTATACACAGCGTAGCTCAGGGAAGATGATTAGAAATCACCAATATTCTTCTAGGTATTAAACTGGGAAAATATGTGCTAGGAAAGCGCTAATGCAATGTTTTGTGCCTGAACTACAATTAACAAGGTATATATATCTCACAAAAGGATACGATACACTTGAGGCACATGTGATATAATCATCACTCATCACTGCTCCAGTCGGAGTCTGGGGTCACCTCTGCTGTCGGTTTTCTGTACGACTAGCAAGAAGCAATTACCAGCGCTTGCTGTAGTGGTTTATGAATATACTATTTTCATATGTTGATGTTGCCAGCCTCCTATGACTGGTATAACCACTTAGCAAGTACAGACATGTAACATTTCACATTTTAACATACATGTTCACAACGTACCACAAATGGGATCTACAATCTCCTGGCACAGTTAGAATGGACTCGGCAACTTAGGTTATATGCTGTCGAATCACTTGGTCTGGGAAATTTTAGTATTCCTCTTATAACAGGTGATCTGATTCCTTAGGTCTCCAATCTTTGTATTTAAAAATGCGGGTTTACTTTTAAGTTTCAAAGTTGCACAAATACTTCGATCTGTCACTTATAATTTTGGAATCCTTTGTCCGATCCTTCTCTCTGACTCTGGTGAATTGCTAGCTTGACGTGCCGATGCAGTCTGATATGTGACTCAGATTTCGCTAGATTATATTGCTATTTCTCAGGTCAAGTCCCAGATTGTACTTTTAGACCAACTTGCCAATGAAAGTTAAAGTCTATTCCGGTTTTCAAATCAAGCCAATGGTAAGCTCTTTAGAACTGTCGTAAAGTTGTGGGTAAACCCACTGCTTTGTTAAATACACTGTGTCGATATTAAAATATGCACAGCCAAACCGCGTTCTAGGAGTCACGCAAGATGGCTGGCAGACTCTGAGACAGAATAAATTACACGAAGTCACGGTCACGTAAGATGGCGACAGACAGAATAAATTAGGCATAAAACACTGTTGGTTCGGAACTCGGTAAAACGAAAAGTACTAAAACGCAACTAACCAATCAGCGTGCCTCTGCAATTAAAAAGACTATAACGCTGTGAACCAATCACAAGGGTTCCTTACGCAGTCACATCTACCTGCGTCTGCCTATATATATATATATATATATATATATATATATATATATATATATATATATATATATATATATATATATATATATATATATGCGCGTTTTACTCAAATACACACACAAAATGAAAGACCAGCCAGAACGACAGACTAGAGAAGAGAAATCTGTCCAGAATGATTCCTGCTTACCTCCCTGCCGGGCAGACTTGCTTCACTAAGTCGAGTCAAAATCTGGCTTGTATTAATCTTAGAGGGTAGGTAAACTTACTATAAATACGGGTGAAACTAATTTCACTTTGAGAAGTTATAATATGACTATATCCTGTAAAATATTGTATTTTATAGTATCATTTATAATGATTGTGTATGACTGTTGAAGAAGGAACCCACCTGAAAATAACCTACACCTGTATATAATTAATATCACTTTAGTATTTTAGTTTTACAATGACTGTATCATGTATAATGATTACATTTTATGGAATCAGGTATAATGATTGTATTTCCTGGTATGTGCTGAAAAAGAAAACCAATCTGAATACAACCTAACAGTCCTTGTTAGGACTCGTATAACTTCAATCTGAATATAACCTAACAGTCCTTGTTAGGACTCATATAACTCCAACCTGAATATAACCTAACAGTCCTTGTTAGGACTCATATAACTCCAACCTAAATATAACCTATGATTATATCATGTATAATGATTGTGTTTTATAGTATCATGCATAATGATTATGTGTGACTGTTAAAGAAGGAAACCACCAGAAAATAGCCTACACCTGTATATATTTAACATAACTTTAGGATTTTAGTTTTACTATGAATGTTTCAGGCATACTGATTATATTTTAGGGAATTAGGTATAATGATTGTATTTCCTGGTATGATTACTGAAGAAGAAAACCAACATGAATATAACCTAATCGTCCTTGTTAGGACTAATATAACTACAACCTGAATATAACCTAACAGTCCTTGTTAGGACTCATATAACTACAAAAATATTGTTAGGATATATTTTACCAGCCAGTATAGCACTTATCAGAGATGGCCTGGTATATTATATATGGAAGGAAACGGTTGTATCATATCTAGGTGTACAAATTATTGGATGTATTCACGTATTGAATTATTAGAAAGAACGTTTTGCAAGTAGACACCTGTCTTGTCTCGCTATTGCTAAATCATACTGAGCCATGTTGTCATTCATCCTACATGCAGACACATGAGACACGCTCATCTCATATACACTAGAAATAGGTGGGCTTGATGACATAAATTAGCCCTTATTTTTCCCTTGTTACAGGTTTATTCGTGTCATCCAACCTGAGTTCGTATGTTCGGGTCAATCCTGCCGCCTGGAACTTTGCAGGACCATAGTGGTTGTATCGGAGCTACATCCTTAGTCCCCCTCAGTCTTGGGTGGGCTAAAGGAACGATCATCAGCGGGTGTTGTGTGCATCAAATTACGAAGGACAGAACTGTTTTAAGAGATGAGTATACATTAGTACCATTGCCGCCGGCAAGTGTGAGCAATTAACTGTCTATGAAGAAAAAGTGATTTAGCGTAGTGAGAGACAAGATTAACAGCACAGCTGATAAATTTTCTAGAATTGATTCACAGCACAGCTGATATAATTTTTTTTCTATAATTAGAAGACTTGTAATATCTTCTTCTTCTTCTTCCTCGTTCGTCCTGAAAAGGACGTTGGTTGTGTTGTGCCCGTTTACAGAGAAGCTGCGATATTAGCGCCTTTCGGCCGACACATCCGACTTCCGCACGGCCTTTTTCGGGACCGGGTTTCCCTTCTCTCTTCGATCACTACTCTCTCAGCCAGACTGCAGTGATGCAGCCTGTTTCCAGGACCACCACTTGGAGGTGTACTAGGGTCTTGGTCAGCTCTGGTACGCTGACCCTGACGCAAGCAGTCAAGCTATGGGTCGCTGACTGCATTCTCTATTGTTGCGTATTTGGGCCTTTATAACACGTTTTTCTGGCCATCACATAGATAAGTGTATGTTTCACACCGTTGATAAATGTCATTCTTTATGTATTAGTGATGGAATGAATGTTTGTATGTACTCGTCTGCTTGATGAGAGTAAGTGGTCAACTCAAACCTAAACACAGTGTAGGTTAACAGGTCGCCTTGTCCGGAACGTGTTGAGGCCCTGGCAAGGGATGTTGACGTTAAGTGTGAGTATGAATGTCAGTAATGCGAATGGGATGAATGGTTCTGTGGAGTTGACAAGTTGGTAACAATGCACTCATACCCTCACGGCTGGAAGTCAATGATAGCTGGAACTACTGTAGACGTTTTTAGACAGTTTAATGACACACACTCTGACAGCACGGTTGACAGTCATTGGAACAGGTTGACACAATAAATCATTGGATACTTGACCAAATGGGTGGCAACACCAATTTAGCAATCTCATAGCATGTAAATATAATTGAACGATAGTAGTACATATATAGTTCTGATTGTCTATCGTTTCATATCTCCACTGACTAATCGTATCAGTTTGAGTTAACAATAATAATGGTCATCACAATGCTCCTTTACAAATCCTCTGCTGACTACGTCTTTCAGGCTAAGTCTTTTAGGCTCTAACTTCAACAGGGTCTTTTTTTTAAGGTTGACAATCTCAAATAACAAAGAGTGGACTTCATACAATGTAGGTCTTGGTATCGCCATCAGGTAATAAGATATATCTGTTCTCTGACTGACGATTCAAACAGACCAACAGTGGGGTTCAAAATGGCGCTGGTCCCAGTGAGCGGCGTTCATCCAAAAAGATCTCCTCACTACAAATGAAAGCTCCGTTCATTTGCTAAACTAATATCTTGGGTTTTCCATACTCATAAGAAATGTTACATATGTCCACTCACAGTGCTGCTAGTACAGGAATCGTCTACATACGATCCATCAAATATATAAAGATGATATAACATCTATGATGTCGTTAGGCCTAGGTAAAGTTTTTTTTAGAAAATGTTCCTTCTTTACCTTAAGTTCAGAAAATACTAGTACTAGCACACGCCATTCCCTCGGCGTAAGAAATATATATTCTGGGAGAAGTATCGACCATTATAGTCTACTAAGAGAAACTCCTCTTTTCCCCAGAATCAATCACAATGACGAAAAACTTCGGACTCCCTTTTGTCCGACATACTTCAAGATTCGTCCATCATCACGGAAGAGCCAACGACGAATAATCGTCTCATTGGGCATGCGCTAATGTTAACCTTTCAACTATATTCAAGTGGGGCGACTACATATTTACTTTCACTCGAAGCAAAAAATGAGTATTCACCCTTTGACTAGAGTTCTAATCTTAGACCCAAAATATATTTACCAAATATTTCCAAAACATAACAAGTATACAAACAAATAAATATCTTCCTATATATATATATATATATCTATATATATATATATATATATATATATATATATATATATATATATATATATATATATATATATATATATATATATATATATATATATATATTCATTGCCACTAGTAATCTGTTGGTAACAGACTACCGCAACCCCCGGGAAAAAAAATGAATTTTTTTTTTTCTTATCTGAGAGCAACATACAATAGGCTCACAACGCACGAATAATGCGCAGATGACTAATAAGAGCTATTTATAATGTCAAATTAAGGTAAAGTCGAAGCATAGATCGACTTGTGAGATAATATCTCAACATCTCAGAGAAAGCATTTCTCTTAAGCATAAATATTTCCAGGGAGTGCCACCAACGTATACCAAAATGCTGGCAATGACACAATGCATATAACAATTTCATATTTAAGCACTATAAGTACATGATTGACAAAGAAGAAAAATCATCAAAGAACAGCGGTGAATATATATCAATGAACGTAGTGATAGTAGTGATACAATCATTATATTACAAATTACAATGTGTATCTATCTTGACATAGAAAACGAACTGTTGTAGAGTTAGATGTGTTAAGAAGTCCAAGACCCAATACTAGGTGGAATCATGTGGGCATCTAGACAAAATGTCTGCCATCACATTATCTGATCCACGGATAGCTCGTACCGAGAAATAAAAAGGTTGAAGAGCGATTGCATATCGAGTAGACCTCGAGCTCTTCAAATTCTTACTCTGTATAGCCGTAAGAGCTTTCTAGTTGGTTTCTACTATGAAATGTGCGCCTAGAAGGATTCTTTGTAGTTTGAGAATTGACCAAACCATCGCCAATTGTTCACGATCTAAAACCGAGTAATTCCTTTCTGCAGCATTAAGTTTTCTGGAGATATACATTACAGGATGCAGAGTTCCAGAGTACTCTTGCATTAGTGCCGCTCCAATCCCAGTAGATGAAACGTCACTACAAAGAAGAAATGTCTTATCTGTAGCAGGTAACACTAAAATAGGTGGTGTTGAAAACAATTTTTTTATCTTATCCAAAGAGGATTGGCATTCCTGTGACCAGTGGACCTTTGGATTTGATCTCTTGACATACTTTACAAGATCGACAATAAATCCGTATGTCCTTGTTCACAAAAGGCCAAAAGAAAGCCGCAAGAACTCTTGACTTAGTACGGGAAAAACCCATATGTCCAGCACACTGAGAGTTGTGAGCGTGCTGTAAATGTTTAACTCTCAAATTCTTGGGCACAAGAATCTGAGAATGACTTGACTTAGTGGAGTCTTGCACCATACGTACAAGTACGCCATTCTTCATTGTAATCCAAGATTTACGCTTTGTATCTTTATTCGGATCACCTTTTGTTGCAAGAGTGAAGAATTTCTTTAGAGTCGGATCATCTTCTTGCTGTTTTATAAACGAGTCACGAGAAATTACCAAGGGATCATCTTGGTTATGCACTTCATTATCTTCAATAGATGAAGTTTGAGGCATATTAAGACCTTGAGCTCTAGTGACTACAGCATTAGCAGTTTGCATATTTTGTTTTTCCCAAATGGAAATTTGTTGTGGAGTGCATTCTTTGACTCCGTGAATACGACCGATGATAAGATCAGCGATCGGATTCGGCAGAAGACATGCGTGTACATCTCCTGTAAAGAAAGGAGTAGCAATCTTAATGATAGCAGTAGAGTATTTCTCTAAGGTGCCGCCAAATGTTACACATTTGCATACTTTTCCTGTGACACGAGAAGGATCTACAAGTGACTGCCTAACACCAATTGTGGTGCATCCAGAATCAAAAAGAACTGAGACTGGATTGTCGTTTACTAAACCTTTATGTAAGACAAGAAAACCTTTTCCATCATGTGCGACTGACGCAGGAAGAGCGGGAAGAGGATGGCCACAACTTAAAGTGGACACCGTAGTTGGTTCAAATAATAATTTGCATTGGGGGCACTGAGATGCTCTCCTAAAATCAAAAGCGGAACATGCCATATTATTAGCATCATTATTATCTTTAGTCTGCTTATAGGCTTCATTGGACTCTTGCTGTGCAGAGTTTGCCTGATAATGTGATTTATGTTTTTTGTATTGTGATCTACCTCGATTATTATTGCCTCTGTAATCATTATTATTTCCTCTATTGTAACCCCTATTTGGGTTTGAGTCATAGTTCTCATGGTTACCATTATCATATTCATTATAATGAGTATCTCTATAATTATGATCTTGTTGTCTCCATGATGGATGACTAGGATAGTTCCTATAATGACTTCCTCTGCGGAAATTCCTATAATTGTGACTACCTCTGAATTGAGGGCTGTCGCCTCGTCTCCAGTACTTCGCAGAAGAACCCTGAAATGATTGATTACCTTGGTTTTGATAACTATTATGGTTACCCTTTTTACCATACCTGTTTTGTGGTCCCTGAAATTTGTATGATCAATTAGGGTTGTATGGTGTTGCTGAAGCAACTGGCATACTCTCCTTAATCTTAATGTTGCCAAAAGTCACGTCAGGATGTGCAGTGACGTATTGGGAACAATATTCTTCCATTTGTTTTAGTGTATTGGGCTTACGCTCATGTATAAAATCAAGGAATGGTTTATTTACACATGACATAATCTTATCTCTGAGCAACAAATCCATAAGTGCTTCATATGTTTTTTCTGTTTTGGATAGCTCAATCCATCGTGTAAATGTAAGAAGTGCCTTTGCAATGAATTCTGAGAACTCTACTCCTGCCTCAGGCACCATAGTCTTAAACAAAATACGATAACCTTCTTCTGTCAACTGATATTTTTTTATCAAGGCTGCTCTAATAACATCATAATTATCCTTATCAGCCTCTTCTACCAAGCTTAAACTTGTAAGAGAATCACCTTTCAAATTTTCTGACAACTGATTAGCATACTGTGATTTATCCACATTATGAGTTCGACAGGAACGTTCAAAACGATCCAGCCAGAATGTAATATCGTCACTGGAAGGATTGAACGGTGGTACCTTGACCTTATAAGTAGAAGGTTTACCATTATTACCAGTTGACTGATTAACATTACCCATGTTTGTCAACTTCAATTTTTCTAACTCAAATGCTAACAGTTTCTCCTCATGTTCCCTTTTTGCTTTTCTCTCCTCGGCTTCAGCTTCTCTTTGTAATCTTTTTTCTTCTTTTTCCATTTCCATCTGGATTCTCTTTTCCTCCACCTGCATCTGCAATTTCTTTTGTTCAGCTTCCAATTCCATTTTTTTCTCCTCAGCTTTTAGTTTTCTCTCTTCAGCCTCAGCTTTTTGTTTTTTCTCTTCATCCTTCTGTGCTTTGGCATAATGAGAAAGTGCAAACTCTTTTAACTCCTCAGGAGTCATCCCAAGGGCTCTCCCTTGCTCAATGAAGTAGTCTAAAGTTGCCATAATATTTAATAATATACAGAGGTCCAAAAAAGTATTATATGTGCTTCATTGACTATAAGAAGGCTTTTGACAGAATCCATCACCTCAAAGATAGGTATTGATGGAAAAGATATAAGAATACTCAGTAACCTTTATTGGGAGCAAACTGCCACAGTAAGATCGGGAAGGAATTATTCACCATACATAGACATAAAAAGAGGTGTCAGACAAGGTTGTGTGCTGTCCCCCTGCCTATTTAATTTATACACCGAAAAAATTTTCAAACAGATACAGGAAATACCAGGACTGAACATCAGTGGAAGATCAATAAACAACCTTAGATATGCAGATGATACCGTGTTGTTAGCTGAAAGCGAACAGGAGTTACAAGAACTAGTGAAGCAAGTGAACAGTATAAGTCATGAATATGGACTCGACATTAATATTGAGAAAACTAAAACTATGAAAATTAGCAAAACAGACGATAAACCCACATTAAAGATAAGCGTAAATGGGAAAATCCTGGAACAAGTCAAGAGCTATGTATATCTTGGTCATATAATAACAGAAGATGGCAGATGTGAAACAGAAATCAAGAAGAGAATAGGAATGGCCAAAGCTACATTCAACAACATGAAACATATACTGACATCCAAACAGTTATCTCATAAATTAAAACTGAGAATCATAAAGTGTTATATATATTCTGCATTTCTGTATGGTGCAGAAACATGGACGATGAATAAGCATTTGGAAGAAAGAATTGAGGCTCTTGAAATGTGGATATATAGAAGAATGGGGCGTATCTCATGGAAAGAGATGAAAACAAATAAGGAGGTCCTAGAAAATCTAGGTATGAAAAGAGAACTAATGAGAGAGGTCAAAGTTCGGCAGCTAAAATACTTTGGCCACATAAAAAGGCATAACACCTTGCAGAAGACATAACAGAAGGGAGAGTTGAAGGTAAACGTGCAAGGGGAAGACAGCGCTATAAGTGGGAAGATAACATCAAGAGATGGACGGGAAAGAGTCTATCAGAGTGTACCACCAAGACAAGAGACAGAAGACGTTGGAGATCCATTACAGCCAACCTCCGTTGTGGAGATGGCAACTGATGATGATGATGATTCTTTCTCATAAGTTCACTACACAGCTAGTAGTGTATGATCAAGTATATTTTATATAGCATATGTCAACCAAGAACACACACAAAGGACAATCATGAAGGACAATCAAGAAGGACAATACGAAAACATTCGCAGAAATCAAATAAGTTAAATCGAAAAACAGAAGAAAATAATCACAGAACCTGTGATGATAACTGCGCCGTAATAAACAAAACAAATAATGCCACAGTGTATAAATATAAAGATGTATAAAACTGAATGACAGGAAAGATGAGACCTACAATTATACAAACAAATCAAAACAAAACCAAAGAACAGAAAAAATATTACAAACAACAATAATTAGTACAGACGTCACAGCTAACAAAAAATAGCAACAAATTGTCGCTAGCAAATTTTCAATTAAGAAAATTGCCTCCTACAGACCACTAATATAAGCCCTATGTTACTTGGGAAATCTTATATTAGTCACCTCACCAACCGCCCACAGAAATATAAATAAATATCACATATAAACATGTAAACATAAATACATATAGCATAAATACATATGTAATATAATGTAATGTGTTGCAGAGAAATGTGTTGCAAATAAGGCTCAGTTTTACAGAATTATGGTACAGGTTCTAATCAAAATAAACTGCCACTTTTAATAAATAATCACTACTGGGCAAAACTATTACAAACTTCAACAATGAGCAGTGCAGGAAAATCCCCCGTTGATAAGTAGGACTTCTCAATTCGGTTGCACTATATCTCTTGCAACCACAGTCAAATATTCAATCTAACACTGATGTGTACTGGTGTCTGTTCTCATCGAGCAAAATGTCAACAAGCGCTGACCTAGTTACTGCATACGCTGACAGGACAGGTCATGCTGACATTGACTGTAGAGTTGTACTGCTGCAAGGTGTACTTGTGTCGTAACAGGCCACAGGAAATGGTCTGGTATCAGTAGCTGACTTCCATGTGGTGTCTACTGTGCTGGTTAACCCAGAAAGCTGGCCTACTACATTGATAACACTTTTTTCTGGCCATCACATAGATAAGTGTATGTTTCACACCGTTGATAAATGTCATTCTTTATGTATTAGTGATGGAATGAATGTTTGTATGTACTCATCTGCTTGATGAGAGTAAGTGGTCAACTCAAACCTAAACATAGTGTAGGTTAACAGGTCGCCTTGTCCGGAACGTGTTGAGGCCCTGGCAAGGGATGTTGACGTTAAGTGTGAGTATGAATGTCAGTAACGCGAATGGGATGAATGGTTCTGTGGAGTTGACAAGTTGGTAACAATGCACTCATACCCTCACGGCTGGAAGTCAATGATAGCTGGAACTACTGTAGACGTTTTTAGACAGTTTAATGACACACACTCTGACAGCACGGTTGACAGTCATTGGAACAGGTTGACACAATAAATCATTGGATACTTGACCAAATGGGTGGCAACATCAATTTAGCAATCTCATAGCATGTAAATATAATTGAACGATAGTAGCACATATATAGTTCTGATTGTCTATCGTTTCATATCTCCACTGACTAATCGTATCAGTTTGAGTTAACAATAATAATGGTCATCACAATGCTCCTTTACAGACCCTCTGCTGACTACGTCTTTCAGGCTAAGTCTTTTAGGCTCTAACTTCAACAGGGTCTTTTTTTTTTAAGGTTGACAATCTCAAATAACAAAGAGTGGACTTCATACAATGTAGATCTTGGTATCGCCATCAGTTAATAAGATATATCTGTTCTCTGACTGACGATTCAAACAGACCAAAAGTGGGGTTCAAAATGGCGCTGGTCCCAGTGAGCGGCGTTCATCCAAAAAGATCTCCTCACTACAAATGAAAGCTCCGTTCATTTGCTAAACTAATATCCTGGGTTTTCCATACCCATAAGAAATGTTACATATGTCCACTCACAGTGCTGCTAGTACAGGAATCGTCTACATACGATCCATCAAATATATAAAGATGATATAACATCTATGATGTCGTTAGGCCTAGGTAAAGTTTTTTTAAGAAAATGTTCCTTCTTTACCTTAAGTTCAGAAAATACTAGTACTAGCACACGCCATTCCCTCGGCGTAAGAAATATATATTCTGGGAGAAGTATCGACCATTATAGTCTACTAAGAGAAACTCCTCTTTTCCCCAGAATCAATCACAATGACGAAAAACTTCGGACTCCCTTTTGTCCGACAGCCTTCAAGATTCGTCCATCATCACGGAAGAGCCAACGACGAATAATCGTCTCATTGGGAATGCGCTAATGTTAACCTTTCAACTATATTCAAGTGGGGCGACTACATATTTACTTTCACTCGAAGCAAAAAATGAGTATTCGCCCTTTGACTAGAATTCTAATCTTAGACCCAAAATATATTTACCAAATATTTCCAAAACATAACAAGTATACAAACAAATAAATATCTTGGGGGCTAAGGAGATTTCTAAAATTGGATACTGGAATGTAAGAACTATGTATCAAGACGGAAAATTGGAAGAAGTAATTAAAGAAATGGATAATTATAAGTTGGACTTATTGGGTGTCAGCGAGTGTAGATGGACGGGGAAGGGCATAAAATATATTTCAGAAGAAAAAAAGCAAATTATATACTCTGGTAGTAATGATAATCGTCACACAGAGGGAGTAGCCATCCTAATGACACAGAAAGCAGCAGCATCGCTTATCAGCTGGGTACCTATCAATGAGAGGCTAATATTAGCTAGATTTCAGACACGATTTTTCAAGCTCTCAATTGTACAATGTTATGCACCAACTAACGACGCTCTTGATACCACAAAAGATGACTTCTATGAAGCACTTCTAAGTACCATCAACACAATACCCAAGCATGACATAATAGCAGTCATGGGTGATTTTAACGCCAAAGTAGGTGACAACAACGATGGAGTACAAAGATATCTCGGTACTCATGGCATAGGCTGTATGAATCAAAATGGCGAAAGACTTCTAGAACTTTGTGAAATATCAAACCTCGTTGTGGCAGACACCATCTTTCCACATAAGAATATCCACAAGATAACATGGAATTCACCTGATGGCAGAACTAAGAACCAGATAGATCACTTCTGCATAAGCGCTAAATTTCGCTCATCAGTTCAAGACGTCAGAGCATACAGAGGTGCAGAGATCGGAAGCGATCATAACCTCTGCATAGCTAAAATGAGAATTAAACTGAAGAAGTTATACCAACCGAATAAAAATAGAAGAATAGATGTACACAGACTGCAATCAAATGATATAAAGAAGGAATATAATGTCAAAATGAACAACTATTTCGATGCTTTAGGCAAAATTGACAACGATATCACCACCAAGACAATCGATACTAAATGGGAACAACTGAGAACAGCAATGACAGAAGCAGCTGTAGCGACCACCGGATACCTAGTACATAAAAAGAAAAAAAATGGATGAGAGAAGATACTTGGGATAAAATACAAGAAAGGAAAACAGCAAAACTTAAACTACTAGCGGCAAGTACACATAATGCAGTTGAATCTTGCAAACTAACTTATAACTTGTTAAATAAAGAAGTGAAGACAAAAACTCGAAGAGATAAAAGACATTTCATCAATGAACTGGCCGTAGAAGCTGAAAATGCTGCAAGAACTGGTAATAGTAGGTGCCTTTATCAAATTACAAAACAACTATGTCACCAGCCTACTGCTATGGAAACACCTGTTAAAGGTAAATTAGGGAATTCAATACCAACAGAAAAAGAACAAATGAAGAGATGGGCTGAGCACTTCATGGAGGTGCTAAACAGACCACCACCAACAGTAACACCTGATTTTAATAATGAAACATCCACAACCACTTTGCCAATAACTTGCGATGAATTCACGCTGGACGAGATCAAACAAGCCGTTAAAAAGATTAAAAAATTTTAAAGCTGCTGGAGTTGACGAAATTTCAGGGGAAATGATTAAAGCAGTTAATGACAACAACCTCTTGAGAATTTTAGATATTATAAATGAAGTATGGAGAGAAGAACAACCACCACAACAATGGAAAGACAGTATTATTGTAAAGTTACCGAAGAAAGGTGATCTATCAGACTGTAATAACTGGCGTGGTATATCTCTATTATCAGTACCTGGAAAATTATTATGTTGCATGATGTTAGAAAGACTTAAATTGCATGCTGACGAAAAGATCAGAGAAGAACAAGCGGGTTTCAGGCCGAAACGATCATGTATTGATCAAATATTCACACTAAGAACAATTATAGAAGAATCAGTGGAAAGGCAATCGCCACTTATTATCACCTTCGTCGATTTTCAAAAAGCCTTTGATAGTCTACACCGCCCATCATTGTGGAAGATACTTACAATCTATGGTTTTCCAAACAAAATATGTGAATATAATCAAAGCGCTATATGACAATGCAAGATGTTGTGTTAGAACAAATAAAGGGAATACAGAATGGTTTACAGTAGAAACAGGGGTGAAACAAGGCTGTATTATGTCACCACTACTTTTTGGAATAGCTATTGATTGGGTTATGAGAAACTATACCCACAATGAACAATTGGGTATAAAATGGACAAATGGAAAATTCCTGGGGGACCTGGATTTCGCAGATGATGTAGCATTCTTAAGTTCAACACCAAGACAATCCCAAGAAGCAATAAATAATTTGTGTCATCTCTCGGTTAAAATTGGTCTCCAAATAAATGCCTCTAAAACTAAAGCTATGAACTTTTCTAACGAGACCTTCGATATCATCTTGAACGGGGAAAAACTACAGAAAGTTGAAAGTTTCAATTATTTAGGCAGTAAAATGACTCAGGATGGTGACACAACAAGAGAAATCCATACTAGAATTGCTTTGGCAGCTAGCGCCTTCAATAGATTATCTAACATTTGGAAATTACGATCATTGAATATACATACCAAGCTTCGTCTGTTTAATTCAAATGTTATCTCAGTGTTAACATACGGCTGTGAGAGTTGGAAAATAACAAAATCATTGGAGAAC
This sequence comes from Oreohelix idahoensis, assembly GCA_024509875.1. Classification (NCBI taxonomy): domain Eukaryota; kingdom Metazoa; phylum Mollusca; class Gastropoda; order Stylommatophora; family Oreohelicidae; genus Oreohelix; species Oreohelix idahoensis. The sequence continues at coordinate 32,356 of JAMPIV010002751.1, read as the reverse complement.
AAGCTGAATACATTCGAGAACAAATGTCTTAGAAAACTCATGAACATCAGTTGGAAAGAATTCAAGACTAATCGACAAATAAGAGAAGACTCTAGGCAGAAATATGTCTCCGACTATATAAGGAAAAGACGATGGTCATATATCGGTCATGTCCTACGAATGCAAAACAACAGAATACCACTACAGGCGCTCACTTGGGTTCCTGAGGGTAAGCGGAAAAAAGGAAGACCAAAAGAAAACACTCAGAAGAACAATAATAAGAGAAGGAAGAACGTTGGGCCTAAATAATGTGCAAGAGCTAAGAGGAGTGGCGTCACAACGAACAACCTGGAGAGCACTGGTTTCTGCCTTATGCGCCGTGTTTGGCGCTTAAAGAATTTATTATTATTATTATTATATATATATATCTCTATATTCATTGCCACTAGTAATCTGTTGGTAACAGGCCTCACTTGTAATATATATATATATATATATATATATATATATATATATATATATATATATATATATATATATATATATATATATATATATATATCATCTATAAACTTACAAATCCATTGCATTCCATCTTCCAACATCCATCTTTCAGCATAAGAGTAGATAGTGTATATATACTTAATAAATAAGGACATTGTATTTGAACGACTTGTCAAGTTTATAATTGTTAAGTGAAATCTGTTTCCTTGTTTTAATATTACAGTTAGTTACCAAGCGGGGTGGCATGTTATGACTGTCTCCACTCTACTAATTTTTCGAGATAAGATCATTCACAACCGTAACTAATTTGTGATACCAGTAGTTCTCTCATACACTGGGACTTCACCATTTTCCTGCAGAAATTCTATTTCTGTATTGTCAGTACTATACTGATCCTATATACAATAAAAACTTCACGCTACAAGAACTATATGAGAAGGGGTGTTAAATCATAATTTCCCCCGCGTGTTTTAAAATATCAAATTTTAAAATTCCAACGCGTGACCTCTTTCGGATATGTCCGTGATACTTCCATTGCAAACTCACAAACAAATCTGTGAACTTATTTACTGTCTAGATACTTTCCGCCCATATTGTCTCCTCTGACAGGTTATCTGTGATAATTACACTTCCAGCAGAAGCGATTGCGAATTATCACCTCAGACGGATTTCTTATTCAGCCAATCTGACATTCTTTCCATCGATCTTGTGCTACCATCTTGCGTCAACACAGATCGTCTCTATCAAAGGTGGCTAGACGACTAAAGTGATAAACGTTTTCACCGCTGACCTGTTCAATTAGCCTGGTATTATTATGATTCACCTGGTGAAACGTAAACAAGTCTGGAGGCGGCTCAGAGCAAAAAATGTGAGAACATGAAATATATCAAATGATAGGACGATGAAGGAGAGAGAGAAGGGCGCAAAAGTACATGTACAACTCGTTTTGTGACAGAAGTGACGTTAACTTTTGTTAAAATGTTTAGTTTAAATTTTCGAACGCTGTAGTGATAAGGTTGCACGAAGCAGATCGTGTGGCAGAGATTAATGTTTCATATAGATTTCATTTATTCAAAATTCCAGATTTTCTGAAACCTTTAAACAGAAATGATTTTTAACAAGGTAGATCTTCAGAGAGCTCAGTGTTTTTAAAGTAGATCCCCACAGCTCCCGAGTTGACTACTCCTGTATTACAGCACTCGGTTGTGAACAAAACATATCTTATTGAAAATCATAATAAATACGAACTGATATATTCAGATATTGACGAGAGCGTGGAATTGAAGAACATTTAGACACAGATTTGAAGGTGATAACGAATACATGGAACGACTTCAAACGGTTAGCAGACAACTGGGATGCTTCGTGTAAACTTATCGAACGTCTATGCTCCGTGAGGAACTGAAATGTTCTAAATGAATGAATGACTAACAGGTAAAGGTAGTCCCATAGCAACTACTGTTGTAGGGGAGTGAGGTGTTAGAGACTTCACTATACTAATGTCCAGCATCAAGAGGTGATGTGACAAGTTCTCTTCCTCGCTGCCCTTTCATTCCCTAACTCAAGTGAAAGGACAGGTACCAGTTTACACCTGGGTAGATGGAGCATATCTCCACTGTGTTTCGAACCCAGCATCTTTGTTGCAAGAAGTCAGACGTATATCCACTCTGCCAATCAGACTCTCATGATACAATAAGAAAACTTGAAACAGCTAAAGAAAACGTGATTATGCACACGACCTGTTGTCGTTTCTAAGATTGAGGAAAAAATCAGTAGGGAAAAACAGCAAATAAGATTAAGAGCAGAAGCAGGAAAAACGTAAGGAAACTATGAAGATAAATAACACAAAAGAAATAAGAGAAGAAAATAGATCATTGGTCAGGTCATGTAGCGAGAGAAAAGATATAATGATGATGATAATATATGGACAAATACATGTATCAGATGATACCAGGATAGTGCCAGATAAGTGACTGGTCTTACAAGAAATTCCCCATTCTCTGAAAAGAGTAATGGTGTATCGACATCAAAGGTATAGTCAAGCTGTATAGGTTCCTAGATGAGATGGTAATGTACAATCTTAGGTTCCTATGGTGCCCCTCTCCAGACTAACCTTAGACACTGACTCTGCTAGGGGTAATTAACTAACCAACAAGAATTATGAACCAAACTTAAATAATTCAATAAAGACTGTTGGTACAATTTAAAATTTATTTATGTACAGGATCTTTCTTTGTTCTGTTGGCTAATTTTCAAATAAACTCAAATTGATTCAAAAAAATAAATATATATATATGGTTTCAGTGCCAAGTATTTATATTACATTTAAAGTTAATTAAAATTCATCTTCATCTGTTTTCTTGATCTTTGATGAAAACTGTCTTTCTTCTGTGCTAAACTTGAACAAATGTTAATATTATTATATCACACGTTATAATGGCATTTGCTATGTTCTGTTTTAACACCACATACTTGTTTCATCATTTCAATGTTCACTTGTAAAGAATAAACTCGTAGGTTATATGTTCTAAAGTCGTTAGATTCTTATAATCTTAACCTTTTTTGCATTTCTTTGGTGTGGTATGTTTTTTTTAAAAAGTCAAGTAGCCCCAAACAAGGCTACTTATCTTCGAATGTTCTTCTAGGCTTGGCCCAACAATGGAACTGGAGAGAATCTCACAACTGCGGTTCTTCCAATCTTAAAGGTGGCACTGTTGAAGACCCTCTGACATTTAACAAGGGCTCAGAACAACAAGAGCTTCCTCCAGCTGACTTAGGCACGTATAATTTATTAAACTCTTCACGGCAGGATATAAACCTCAAATACATGCAGATAGGCTTTTAATGGCACTACACACTGTGTTACCCTGTAGATGGCAATGGAGTCTGGTAGAAGGCGGTTTCGCTTGTGTCTGAAGTTTGAATTGTGTGGCAAGTGTTTTACTACCGGTACCTTCCGCCTTTTATAGGTTATAGGTTTCCCGTACAGTGGCCATGTCCTCAGAAGAGACCCCGATGCCATCACAAGAACAGCTATGCTATGGACCCCTGAAGGAAAACGAAAGAGAGGCCGACCAAAAACAACTTGGCAGAGGACTGTGAAGGCTGAGATGCAAAGAATGAACCAGAGTTGGGGCACTGTACGAAGGATGGCCACCGACCGAGCAAAGTGGAATAAATTTGTTGTCGCCCTACAAGACGCCACTAGGCGTGATGACCACTGACTGCTTCGACGGTCGGTGGCTAAGGTTCAAAGAAAAAAAGAGAAGAAGGTTTCCCGTACGAGAAAGCATCAAGGCCAAAGTATGTTGTAGACTAGAAAAATTGAAAATCGTAGGCATTCTGTGCTAGTATGAAAATCCTGAAATCGTTCTAGTTTCTTTATCTCTGAACGGATTTCCTTCACCCAAAGCTTATTTTATTCTTAAGGCTAAGCTCTATCTATTGCAGTATCGCCCTTATGTCTAGATTAATCTGACATTTCAATGGAGCAGCCTAAACATGGTAAAGCACAACAGGGTTCATGCTCCAATACCTTAAATACACATTTTCTCCGGTTCTACACCACTTCCAATGAAATTATAGATATCTGCCAATAGCTAATGATCCCTATTATCAAATTATGTTCCCCATCATTGATATATTCCGTTCATATCTGCACATTGCCTTCCGAAAAATTGTCAACATCTACACTTTCTCGTCTTCCTTCTAAAAGGCCTTACAAAATATTAGCATTGCGTGACCCGAGCTGCCGTTTTGATTGGTTGTTTGACTTCTCGGAATTTATGTACGGTGTAATGTTTTGAATGAAGGCCGAGCTAGGTTTCAGATTTCACTACAGGTCATTGAAGTAGTGCGTAACTCTTTCTGTTTGAGGAGCGACATCGACAAAGAAATAGTCACAAACCAGGACGTTATTGTTAGGATAAAGCCAGATTTTCCTTCACATCTCGCTGACCAGCGTGGAACTCGCCAGTTCTTTACAGGAAAGAATTAAATTAGACTATCCAACACAAATATCAAATCTGTTCTATTCTATAGCTCATAAACGTGGCAGGTCACCACAAATTTCGCGTCCGAACTCAGACATTTACTAACTGATGTCTGCGTCCTATCCTCAGTATTTAATAAACACATTGTACTCGTATTTACAAACTCAGACCTGTGGAGCCGAACATGACAACAACCAAAGCTGGTGGAAACTGAAGTGACAAAACGGAGGTGGATTGGATTTAACTTCAGTAAACATTTAGCCATGTCTTCTACTGGAACCAACAGTGGAAAAAAAGGTGGAGAGGTCTAAGAGAACGATCGAACTGTCGTCTGTGAGCTTTTTTTCATGGGAAAAATACAATTTTGACAATAGAATTGTTTCTAAATCCAAAAAATACATAATTTGAATGTGATCTGGCAAGTGATTTTGAAATATTTAGATTTAGGAGATTACACATTATCAGAAAATAGGCCATTTCTAATTCTCATGTTTATTTAGTTGCCTTTTTTAAATTTTGATTTAAAAGTGCACTGCCACTTCTCACCTTAACCTTGCGAATACAACGCTTTTAAATATTTACGTCAGAGTGTTAGTCCGAAATTTACTTACTTGCTTAGTCGTTCCTCTTCTACCCTGGAGCGTAGAAGTTTGCCATTAAGAGCGCTGTACTATCCTATTGGCTGTCTTCGCCCTGGTCCGTCTTAGATTGTCTAATGTTGTCCTCACAGTGAATTCTTGGTCGTCCTGACGATCTGGATACTTGGCTCTTGGTTTATCATGTTTCGTCGTGGTACCCGATCTTCTCACATTCTGCAGACATGGCCAAGCTATCGTAATTGATAGTCCAAAATTTGCCTACCTTAATTAAATATTTTTGTTTCCTCCGCCGCAACCTAAATATCTACCAAATTGTCCCTGTGATATACCGATAGATCTTGATAGACCTGTTGCCGGACCCTTCTCCAAACCATCAATGGAAAGAACAAAATGTTAGGGCTCCATTGCAATCACTCATAGATGTAGAGAGAGACAAATCTACTATAAAGCTAATGAAGCTTGAGCTTCAATGCCACTGTCGCAGAGTGAAGATAATTTGCCTATTTTAAATTTTCTGTCCATCCTCTATATTGCTTTATTTTCTGTCTATCCTAAGTTGTTTCTGAAAAAAAAAATTTCTCACTGTCGTAGATTTTTGATAGGTATTTAAGATCAATTATGGTCCGGTCTGAATAGAACTAGAACAGGTGATAGCTCAGTGGGAGATAAGGTAAAGAAATAGATTTCACGGGTGAAATGGTGAAAGGTAAAGTCTGTCCCTGGATTTTAGAGATAATCTATAAGAGATATAGTCTAATCCAGCCTATTGGTTACGACTGAGATTTTTAGATCAGACAGTTTTCATATATATATATATATATATATATATATATATATATATATATATATATATATATATATATATATATATATATATATAGATATATATATATATATATATATATATATATATATATATATATATTCAACCACTCACCTCTACACACACAGATACGTGACGACAATTAGACGTACAAACGTGAAAACTATATCAATGGAATAGGGATCTTTTTTGGGACGAGCTGACCAACACACGTAAATAAAGTTTATGTAAATTTTATTTATCATAAAGAACGCTCCACAACAGCAATATTTTGAATATCAATCAAATACATATAAACATAAGTTAATGAATTAATTAAAAAGTTAGACTCATAGGTGTAATCCACCTTCCCTCTGTTGAGACAAGATCCCGTTAGAAGAAAGTTATTAACCCCCAAAGAGTCAAAGGTTTGTACGCTATGGTCTAGGATTTCCCTCTACAGTAGAGAGTTACTGCTAGTAGGATGCTGATTATGTCACTTCAATTTTTGTCCAGGTAGGAAAATACTTAAGAGATCTAATGTTCACAGTGTACAGTAGCTTGGAATATTCGATCGTTAAATCGAGTGTCAGGTAAATAAATCTGTTCAGGATAAATCTTCTTCACAACACAGTGGTTGTTATTCAGGTAATGTCAATGTTTGATTATGTCGCCACAACAGGCTGAATGTATATGAAATTGGGAAAAAGAAATCTGGATATCTATAAGCCCAGTTACAATTTATTCTTAATATTCTTTGGGTTGGTACTCTGTCTCTTTCTGGGTGTAAGCACGAGGCCAGACAAGTCACCTTGAAAACCCGATGTTTATATCAGAATGTTCTCCTGTACTGTTGGACTTAAGTCCGTTATTCTCAGATTCACATGGAAGCCGCTGGTAAGGTTTAGGGTTTGACCGAATACTGTGTAAAGGAGAAAAAATACAAATACTTAGATATAATATAGTATTCTCAAAGCAATCCTTAACCCGCGTCAAATATAATATATCTATCCACTTCGGTTATTTAACTTAAATTATACATGCAAGCTTAGAGCTTGTCTTATCGTTTAAAAACTCCAGTGAAATAAATTCTAGTCATTTAAACAAATCAATCATCATGAATTAGAAATAAATACATATTTCGTCAATACTCATGATGAACAGTGCATTACTAGTCGGTTAAAATATTCTCTGACTGGTTACTAGCAATTAATTAAATTTACTATATAGCTGGAATAGTTTAGCTAGAATTTATTATTATTCTGCTATCCACTGTAACACAGTAAACCTAGAGAAATATAAATGAAGGACCTATCTAGTAAATCACTCTGTACAGAAAATCTTAGTGAAATATAATTACCTTCACACAAATTTCTAAGACTATCTCCACCGAAAAACTAAGAAACTTCACTAATACAAGTGATTCTAGAAATCGAGCTAGATGTCTTTAAGATCTGTGGGTACTGGATAACTTGAGTCAAAATGCTGGGGTATAAATATCTTTGAAATCAAAGGGAATGTTACACTATTCGCCGAAACCAGACTCTCTGCTAGATTTAGCACCTACGTTCAGATCTAGGGAATACGTGAAATCAAAGCCATTTTTCACGCTAGAACCGAAACCCAAACTCTCTCTGTTGCGTACGGACTCGAGATCAGGCGTAACATAATTTGCTAATCAGTGCAAATTTTACACGTCTCTGCTCGAATGGCCATTCTAGCAAGCAATGTCTTTTGATCTCGCAATTCGACGTGTTTAATTACCTTTCTAAGCGAACGGATTTACAAGGGACTTCTTAGTCTTGTAAAGTAAAACTGTGCATAGGGAGACTTGAGTTAAACAAACAAAGTGCCCCCTAGTTTAACTTACAGATTATAAATTCCGGTGTGGGTATGTATTCGCTTTTCCAGTATATAGGAAATTAGCTCAAATATATAGATATGAAATAAATTACTATCATGGTGAAAGTCTAAGTGTATTATATAAATGGGTTTCCTTTACCATGTATATATCATAAATGTTTACAAAAATTCATTTATTTTCACTGCTTGTATTTTAAAGCGATGTTATGTTACAATGTTTGTATCATTCATAATTTCAATGATCATTTTACTTTTTCAATGTTTGTAACATTAATGTATGAGCATATTATTATGAATGCTGGAAGGAATGAACGGTGGAAAGCAAAGGAGGATTCTCTAGCGGACCCTCATGTGACCTTGTCTGACCCGGACGGGAGCAAAACAGCGGTCTTGTTATTGTGTATGTACACGGACTGGCCAGCGAATTCATTCACAGCAGACAGGAAGGTTTAAGAATAGACTGACCTATTTTAGGAACGAGACGCATGCATGGATACCAACATGCCTACGCTGGACACTGCTTAAATTGTTTCTGTAGTAATCTGTGTGTTGCAGCAGAAGAGTAGTTACTCATGTATTTTGGTTTTGTCTAACAGATTTATGCAGTGCAAGTCTTGTCTCTTATTGCTGAAAAGAGGTTACCTAGCCCTTCCAGTGACCATATAGTCCTCGTCTACCAGTCACAATAATTCCCTTCAATTATTTCAAGTATTTCAAAGATTTTCAACACCAAACACACCCTACCATACTCCACCCATTATAACCCTCCATCCCACCTTTGGAAGCAAATTCGTTACCTGTGGATATCTCTTCAACTGTGGATACCTTACACCAATCTTGGATTTATAAAATCGTGTTCAGATTCTGTGCCTTTTTTTTTGTGTGGATACCTTATTCGAACATTGAAGTTAATTTCAAAGCATTGGATTACGTTATATTTTTTTTCCAAGAGAACACCACGATATAAGTTGTTTCCAACATTCACACCAAAGGAACAAACATTCATTTTCACACAAACAGTATTTCACATATTTTCCAGCAAAAGCATATCAGGCCTGCTGGGAACTTTACTAACAAAATCATTCATAATCATTTTTTTTTTACTATTTGTGTAATATTTTTTTCTTCTTTAAAATCATCAAATTGTTGTGAGTTTGTTTTCTCGTGATAATCTTTATTTATTTATTTATTTTTTACCCTACTATTTGTGAGTGATCAAGTGTGTGCAAAAGAGTAATACTGTCGCCAGAGAAAACAAGGAGAGCTGTGTGTGGTTTTCTTAGTGAAGAACTCACTGACTCAGCCTGTGCCTTCTGTCTATCTCTCTTGCACATCACTATCACACGTCCGTATGCACTATTGTCCCTCACCCTGTACAGCTGTCAAGCTTTACCTACTGTTTATTAAACTTTCATGCGACAGCCACCAAGTCTAAGGGGTCCGATGGGACACAAGAAATTCATCATAATGAGTGAAAGTTCTAAGGTCCATCAAGCTCCTTCTCTTGAGCATTGCCAAAATTTCCCTGCGGTTCACAGTCTTATGATGCACATATATAATACCTTCATTGAGACATGCCATTTAACTATTTGCATTCTCCAAGGCAGAGATATAGATGAAGATAAGGGGAAGGGGGGGGGGTGTACTGCAGTAAAGCGTGGAGCAGTGACGATGTATTTGAAAAATAAATCGATTATATTGTTTGTCTTTATGTTGCTTTTCTGTTTATGAAGTTTCCGATTTTGCCTATAGTACGTTTCTTTCTCACTCAAACAATTGTTTTTAAATAAAAGGAGCCCCTTTAAGAGTTCAAGCTTCGGCTCCCCCCAAAATGTTGATCCGTCACTGGAGGCCATTTTTCTTATATTTTATGTAGCTATCATGTCTGATTTAACTCCGTTGTCTTGGAAAGTCGATATAACTACCAAAGCGTGCCGCGCACAGTAAATTATGACGAATCGACCTTAAACCGAAGCCATCCTCAGATCTATGCAAACCTAGAAATGTTGATCAGACTTACCACTAAAAAACTACAAGATGTATGTAAGGACATGTCAAAGGTGTTCCCAGCTTTATTTCTGTCTGGTCAGAAGTCGAGAAGAAGAAAACAGTAGCCTTAATCTCTGTCTACTCAAAAGTCTGGAAGAAGAAATTAGCTGCGTTCAGCGTGGTGCCAACTCTTTTTATAATATATGCTCACAAGTTTATAAAGCCACCTGGCGGAGAACACTTAGCATGGAACCCGACCGAGCAAAATGGAGAGTTTGTTGCTGACCTACAAGACGCCACCAGGCGTGATGGACACTGATTACTTTGTCAGTCAGCGGCCAAGGACCAAAGTGGAGACACTTTGTTGCTGCCTTACAATATGTCACCAGGCATGATGGTCACTGATTACTTTGTCAGTCGGTGGCCAACGACTAAAGTGGAGACACTTTGTTGCTGCCTTACAAGATGTCACCAAAGCGTGATGGTCACTGATTACTTTGTCAGTCGGTGGCCAACGACTAAAGTGGAGACACTTTGTTGCTGCCTTACAAGATGTCACCAAAGCGTGATGGTCACTGATTACTTTGTCAGTCGGTGGCCAACGACTAAAGTGGAGACACTTTGTTGCTGCCTTACAAGATGTCACCAAAGCGTGATGGTCACTGATTACTTTGTCAGTCGGTGGCCAACGACTAAAGTGGAGACACTTTGTTGCTGCCTTACAAGATGTCACCAAAGCGTGATGGTCACTGATTACTTTGTCAGTCGGTGGCCAACGACTAAAGTGGAGACACTTTGTTGCTGCCTTACAAGATGTCACCAAAGCGTGATGGTCACTGATTACTTTGTCAGTCGGTGGCCAACGACTAAAGTGGAGACACTTTGTTGCTGCCTTACAAGATGTCACCAAAGCGTGATGGTCACTGATTACTTTGTCAGTCGGTGGCCAACGACTAAAGTGGAGACACTTTGTTGCTGCCTTAAAGATGTCACCAGGCGTGATGGTCACTGACTGCTTTGTCAGTCAGCCGCAAAGGCCAAAAGAAAAGAAAGAAGACATGTTTTTAAGCATGTGCTCTTTATGCTACATATTATAAATAAAGGTCAGCATGCGGTTGATCTTGATCTCCCGGTAGCTGCCAAGACATAATTTGGTAGATCTCTAGGTGGTAGAGAGGGTGGACAATTTTTAACCTAGGTAAATTTTGGACAGACCTTCTCACCGGCACTTCATAGCGCGATGTCCCCAGGTTTAAATGTACTTTAATGGCTTTTGCAGTGAAGAACCCGCAACGTAGCTTATTAAAAATCACTTTATTAGTAATCTGTATAAGATAGAAAGCGATTTTTTGTTTGAAGTGATGTCAACTGTCGGTAAAATATTTAATTTTAATTTTCCACAGCTCGAATAGTGGACTACAGAAAGCAGGTAGCTTGAGAGTTACATACAAGCTGGATTGATTCCAACTTTCGGAGATATAAGAGTTACATACAGGCTGGATTGATTCCAACTTTCGGAGATATAAGAGTTACGTACAGGCAGGATTGATTCCAACTTACGGAGATATAAGAGTTACATACAGGCTGAATTGATTCCAACTTTCAGATACTCTGAAATCTTAAAACAGATATCATGTTTGTCAAAGTATATCTTTAGAGCGCTCAGTGGTTTTAAAAGTTATCTCCACAGCTCCTGGGCTGTCTACGCCTATAACAGTTAGATCTCACACACACACACACACACACACACACACACACACACGCACGCACGCAAGCACGCACGCACGCACACACTCACACACACACACACACAATAAATAAAATGTTATAAAAATCACCACGCACAAAAATAAATAAAATGCACCGACCAAAAATATATATAATGCCTCATAATTTTCCTTTCCACTCTTTACGGAAGATGTAGGAAGCTCGCACCAAGCATTCACATTGCAGCTGTTGTTTCTAAAGGAATTAGATTTACATAATGAGAATGACAACCCGTACACTGCCTCAAATTATTCGCCTTGAACGAAATGCCTAATGGTGCCGTAGTCCTCTTCGTCTTTTTTATAGATCCCCCCGGGCAACTAAGTGGGGCGCGAAAATATAATAAAAAGGTAAGGGTTGCAGAACACGACTTAGGGACGTGAAATGTTAGAGACTTCACCTTACTAGATCCAGCTTTTTATGAGATGGGGTGATAGGTTCCCTTCCTTGATGTCTTTGCCTTCGCTAACTTAGGAGCAGAATTAAGTACCCATTAACCAGGTTTCGATCCCAGAACCCAATAACTGTATCTCTATTAGAAAGAGCTCAAACCGTTTAGCCAATCGGGCGTTCTAAAATATAATGAAACGTTTTTATTCAACTGGAAAAGGAAAACTGAAACCGAAAGTGAGATTATACTGTCTTCTTCGAAACTCTGTCTCATCTGTTGTCTCATCTGTTATCTCATCTGTTGTCTCAATGTTGTCTCAATGTTGTCTCATCTGTTGTCTCATCTGTTGTCTCATCTGTTGTCTCAATGTTGTGTTTTGTCACGACCTGTAAACAACAAGTTTGAATACATCTGTGGTTTCTACTCGGTGAATGAAAAATAACCCCCTGTCATATTATAATAACTACACCGTCATATTATCCTCTAGACTTGGCTCGTAATTGAACTGCGAGAGGTCACACAATCAAAACACTTGTAGGCGCCATTCACAAAGCGTCTGACAATCTCCCTTTTAATAATAACAATGCTACAATAACAACAGCAATAACCATATGGCCGACTCAGCAAGTCCTCTACCATTGGAATATAAAACAATGCTGCACAAAACCTAACAACAATAAAGAGAGCACACGATTAGATGTAATACAGCTTCTATAGCTGGCTAACCAACATCTTTCTCTGTCCGGCTTCCTGTTCAATAATCTCTCTGCACTCATTTGCACTCCTTCTGAACGCATGATAATTTCTATGCAGTTCAGCTGACATGCAATATTTTATGCATACTTATGTGATGGGGCCGTAAAGACACCCCAGCCTCCCCCTTCATGTTCAAGGCATATTTATCGCCCATATATTTTCGATGTGCGCGCAGCACGCTGGGATGTGAAGAGTCTGACTCAGTAGAAGATTTATTACTAGGCCATAATAAAGCCTAAAAATTAGTTATATTTGATAGTTGTGTGTTATATTAAATAGCTGTAGGTTTTATTTGTGTTTTCGCTATTTCTAGAGCGATAATCGCGTGTGTTATTTGCGTGGCGCAATTAATACGCGCAGCGCACTAAAGTCGAGTGATTAGCCTAGTGCCTATATAAAGAGATAGCGAGCGGCAAACGGGCCTATTTTGCAAAAGCCGCCCAGAGAGAACAAACGAAGTTAGACACCAGAGCCAAGCTGTAAATGCCTTGAGCACGTGAGTTTGATTTAGAAGCAGATTAGCTTATTTCCTAGTGAAATTACCATTATTTCCCTGTAGCTTTAGAATTATATTGAGCGTGTCTGTTTTAATGGTTAATGAAATAAATAGATTGATGTGTTTCCAGGACCTTATAATTTAGTCTTGAAATATAAATGAGTGAAAATAATATGCGTGGATTGATTTTAATAGTGTAAGTCCAAATCACAGATGTGAGAGTTTTAGTAGCAATTATTTCATCCATCAGACCAGGCAAATATAGTATGAAAGTATTTCATACATGAAACCAGGCAGAGAAGCGATCTATTACTTGAATTTAGATAATATTGACTTGTTAGCAAAATAGCAAGATGGCAGCCACGTGGTGATGACTGTATAAAAGCGGCGCGAGGAGTCTGCTGTAACACTTTTTGTTATCACTTAATGTTACGCAGTTTTATATCGTGTGAATTGACACATGTGTGAAAGTAGGTTAAATGTAATTTTCCCCAGTAATAGAAGAGAGAGTTTTCGTGGTAAATCTCCTTTATGTGATGACTTTAGTTCTAGTGTTAAGTCAAGAGTAATTTTATTTTGTTCTTTAATGTAAGAGTAATTAAGTGTATTTCAGGATTATTGATTATTCTACTGTATATCTTTAGTGGGTCACTTTGAGTGAGGTGAGAATATGTATTTAGATTTCTGGATAGCGCGAGGCCACTCCTTGGTGCGTAAGGCACGTTGAGATAGGTGTTTCTCTGTTTGCTCCCTGCGGAGCATGGAAACACCAATGCAGCTGGTGTCCATTACAGGCCCACAAGAAGCATTTTTATGCTATTGCAGTGGTTGTTTCGGTAACGGTAACGATGTGTTTCATATGATGAGTTTCCAATCTCATCAGGGGCCATATACGACACGCTTGTTGCCAGGCGCACCAGTCGTCACTTACGATATGTTCAGAGTGCAGGGATGAATATTGAGATGGATCAGTTGCGAGGTGGTGGTTTATTCTCATTATTGAGAGTATTTGTTGTACATATAAGTGAATATTATTTTATGTCCAGTTGATTATTATTTAATTATTGTTATGTGAAGAATGGTTTGCGAGAGCACGTGGGCTCACTTGGAGATATATATCTCTCTTCTTCGCTCCTGAGGGAGCATGGGGCCACCAGTGTGGTTTACCTCCGTATGAAGCATTCAGATGCTCGTGCAGTAGTAGTTTCGGTTGCAATCTGTGTTACATGGTGAGGTTGCCAGCCTCATGCACAACACCATATTAGTATCGCTAGACGACATGCGTGAGTGTGTGTGTGTGATAGTTGGGTGTGTGCTCTTGCAGTAGTGGTTTCGGTAGCGACCTATGTTACACGGTGAGATTGCCAGCCTCATGCACAACACCATACTAGTCGCATTGGACGACACACATGAGTGTGTTCTTGTGTGATAGTTGAGGGTGTCCGGTGGCGTGGAAGGACTGTTTGGCAGGTGAGAGTATCATTATTTAACTATGATTTTAATTATTCGTTGCTTTGTTTGCTTCTTCAGTTTAGCAATCGAGCACTGTTGGGGATTTGTTTGGTGTTTGGTTTTGTTTGCTTTGTTATTTGTTTAATGTTTGCTTCGTGTGTTTAAATGTCACTGATAGGGTTGTAGAAATAAATACAGCCCCTGCCTTAAGAATCAGAGTTTATTGTTGATTAGGGTCGGTTGCGAGTGTGAAAGGAGAGTGATCACATATCACAACATCATCATCATCATCTCGCCCACCCTATCACACTTACAATAAAGCTCAGGGGCGCAAAGAAACATAAGATATTATTTTGCGACACCCACTATTCGTCAACTGGTATTTCTTCACTCCTATCTAACTAAATGAAACAAATGCCAACAAAAAGAGAGAATTAATTAGTATTGTATTGCATAACGTCAGCTGTTATTGTTGTTTAACTAGGGCTGTTGAGCTTTTCACTCTTATGGAGACAATACTAAGGTGAAGACTCCTTGGTATTATATACACTGTAGATATACTTTTCCTGTGGCTTATCTGCCATTCCGAAACGTGCTGAGTTGAAGTCATGAGCTCCAGTTTCTCCAGCTTGGCTGGCATTTAAAAGGATCGTCACATCTGGACCCAAGCTAGGAGTAAGAAGCGCGTGGCACACTGTGCATTCCCCACCATCCAAGGGGGTTCTCCAACTAAGCAGAGCTAAAACACTGTATTCAGGTTGTGGGCTCTCCCAAGGAATTGTCACGCTCTGCACAGAGCCATTTCTCAGCCCCAATATCCCTTCCTATCACTGGGTCCGTAGTGAGATCCTCCTGTATGCAGGTCAATGCCAAAGAATCGCGTCTGGGGCTCACGTGAGTTCTCAAATCTTAGTGTGCAATGTTTGGTTCACATGTTTCACCACTGGGGGAATCCCTGGAAGTGTGTGGATGATTTCAAAAGTCAATGAGCGTGTAATTAGCCTCACAGACAGAGGTTCACTTCCACATAGGTATGTTGTAGCACTATGCATAGCTGGTGGTCATATAAAGGTGACTCCAGATATGCCTCCATGCATATAATGGCAGATTATTGGTCAGTTTAGACCTTTATTTATTTTGTTTTGTTTCCGCAATTATTTATTTGTTATTTGTTAATTGTGAAACTGCAACAATGGCTCGTTGTTTTGATATTTGTTTTATTTATATTCAATAGACACAAATGAGGATATGAACATTTAAAAATAAGGTGTGACTTTTCAATCACCCCGCAGTACTGGATCAATACACCAGCAGGCGATCACATCGATATTTGTCGTCCAAAAGTGTTTTCCTCTTCAGTAAATGCCACAGAGTCAGACAAAATGTCCCTTCGCACGTGACCAGACTCGGAGATAGAATGTTACTTGTTTTTCTGTGATCACCCCACCTTACAAACAAAGCACGCGCGCGCATGACGGTCAACAATTTCGAGCCAGGAAGAACCTGGGATTTCAGGTCTCAAGACAAATTGTTCAGTAGAACTATCATGGCTTCTGTTTCGTGTTTGTCTTGTTTTCTAGCTAAGTCTCTGTGACGCAGTCTTCTGTCTGGTAAATGGAGGACTGTAGCAGACACCAGCACAGAGCAGGGCGGTAATTGTCTGTGAAGTGGTTAGTCTCAATCACGGAAGAAGGATGTATGTGTGGTCTGGAGAGTTGGCTAGAGAATTGTGGAATTAGAAGAAGGGTTGGCCGTTAATAGAATGTGTCAGGATACAAACTCATGTTAATTTGATCAACTCTATTAAATCCTTCTTTACCGTCTACCTTGTGGAGTAATGAGGGATGTGTTCATTCACTTCTGTTTTCTATCCATAGTGAGCGTTTGACTGGCTAAGCGGCTAGATTGTTTGCCTCTCACAGCTCAGTTACCAAGTTCTGGGATATAAACCTGGAAGGGTCATTTTCCAGTCTAACCAGTATCTGACTCCAGTCTGGGTATCTGACTCCAGTCTGGGTATCTGACTTTTCTCTTGAGTTATGGAATGCAGAGGTAGCGAACGAGGAAGAGAACGGATCACCCCACGGCATTAAAATATGGACCTAGTACGGTGATGTCTGTAACACTTCCCTCCATGAAGGTTTCAGTTATGGGACTACCTTTGCCTAAACCTTTATCGACATCGAGCGTAAGTCCACAACTGTAACTGATCCTCTTGCTTGAAGAATACACCCACGCATTCGCATGTTCTTGAGAGCTAGCACTTGTAGCAATTGTTTTTATATGATGGGGTTGCCAGTACCAAACACATCATCAAGTTAGGCACCTTTCACGACATGCCTGAAATAAAGGTAAAAAGAATCCCGTTACACGTCCATTGAGGCATATTGGGAATATGGTGTTAGGCCCATATTTTCTTGACCATCGGCACTCTAGGGGTGACATGGTCTGCATTACGCCGACATGCATGAAGTAACAGTAAGTATATTATTTTCGTTTTTTTGTTTTGTCTCTTCAGAATCCCCTCGACGACTTCGTACATCTGGACATATTTTTATATTCTTCCATTTTGTCTATCCATTTACCACTGTTGTGAAGTGATTGAAGAATAGGACTGAGGGCTATTGAATTGCGAGTGAGATGCTTGACAGTGGCAAGTTATAATTTCACAAACTGTGAATGTATAGTGTTGTATGACAGTCAGGAATTAAATCTCTTAATTATAATATGTTAATTCTTGTCACATTCACAATTTAAATGTGATACACCCACTCCTTCTCTCCGAGATATATGGACTATCACAGTAAGAAGAAAAGTCAACGTTAAGGTGAAAATGAAATAGAAAAAATAATTTTGACCGCTAGCAACTACATATTTATTAACCAAAAATACTTTTCATCAGGACAACAATTAGCCCCCCATAAATATATACAACAAATGAGTATCACAATAAAACTGTATTAAAAAAATTAGTGGTGAGCAGAAGAATAAAATTGTACTAGAATTAAAGTAAATCAAGTTCTCGTCTTTAGGATGGCCAATCAGTTCAACATGCTAATGCTCCAGGGGTGGTACCACTCTATAGTTGTCAACAGTCTACGATATCCTATTCTTCGTGTTAGAGCAAAAAAGGAAATCCAGCGAATTGGAGATATTTTCCTACCGCACAGTCTGTTGACAATGACCCAATAAGTTGTGGGTTAAACGAAGATAATGAAAGGTGGATGATAGGTAGCTGAATGTCCTCCAATGGACTCTTGGATATTTCTGAAAAATACAAAACATAACTCCCTGTCAGCCTACTCTTATCAAGCTTTTAAAAAAAGTGAAATGTAAAGGAACGCTCCCTTGTATCCACTCCAAAGAATGAACTACTTCCCGTAGTAAACTGCGCAACATTTGTGAATAACAGAAGATTTGTCATACTGCCTTTGAAGTGCCTGTAATGATCCCTACTTTCAGTTATATTCATAACCCTCCACTCCCAAAGGAGCATAGGCCTTCAACAAACACATGCCAAGTCCTCTTATCACGTGCCATCATCTCAAGTTCTTTCCACGTTCTCCTTATCATTTTCACCTCTGTTTCCAGCTCTCTTCTCCATGTGTTTCTTGGTCTACCTCTGCTTCTCTTGCCCTGGGGATTCAAGAACAAGGACTGCCTTGTAATGCTATCAACAGGTTTCCTCAGTGTGTGTCCTATCCATCGCCATCGTCTTCTTCTCATCTCTTGTTCCACTGGCACTTGTCTAGTTCTTGTCATCAGTTCCACGTTGGTAACCTTGTCATACCATTTTAATCCCTCTATTCTACGCAAGCATCCATTCAGTTATATAGGTATAAGTACAGGATGTTTATAAAGTCGCTGTGCAGTGAAATTTACGCCCGGGCGAGACTACGTCACCAGAAATGTGGTTTTCAATTTGGGCTTGTTGTGTAATGCTGCACACGGGATTGTGGAACACAGCATTGGAACACAGAATTTCATGACGTAAATTTGCATCATTCGTGACGTAATTTCTAAAATATTTTTCAAATTCACTGCACAGCGACTTTATAAACACCCTGTATATATCAACGTTATTTATCCTAAACGGTAATTGAGAGGTTAAGTTTATACCCCATAGGAAAGTCTTCATAGTGTCCACAAAAGTACCTAAAAATAGTAAAAATGTGTCTACAATTCCATAGTTGTAGGTTGTGACGCGATAGCACTATCCCAGTGATAGTACTTGGCGTGGGGAAAGGGGGGGGGTAAAGGGGGCTCTTATCTAGTCGTTTGTCGTAACGAGGTTACTCTTACAGCGAAATGATGACTTTATACCACTGGACCATGGTTCGAATCTCCGGAATTGCCTCTATTACCTTTCCGTTTCCTGCTCTTGTCTTTCTGTCTTTCTTTCTGTCTGTCTGTCTGTCTGTCTGTCTTTATTTCTTTCTTTCTTCGACAAAAGTGCCTACCATTAACTTCGTTTCTTGATTTACAGACTTTGAATTTTCCAATATATTTATATTCTGCACGTCGCCTTAATACTGTTTTATTCCATCTCCACTTTTAGCCAAAATTGACCTAAGGTCAATAATCGAGGTCATATAATTTAATCTGTCATCTTACGCAATATCGTACAGTTCAAAGTTTGGATCATTGTGCACAATTTCATGTTAACGTAATATATCATTCTTGTTGTAGTGAAATTGACAGAGATACAACGGTAAAATCCCTCCAAAGATAACATTTAAGGATAAAAACATAATGCGTAGGCTGCGAATAGTACATGATCGCCTAGACCGCGGGTCATCATCCTCCATAATAACTGACTTGCTAGACAGGAGGGGAACGGCGGATCAAAAAGGAAAAAAATATGACTGGAAAGATTGCGTGAGACTAGAAAGGCTAAGGAGACGCAATTGGGGGGGAAACGGAGAAAAGTCACGTTTCCCAAGTTGACATAAAAAGTAAGCAACTCGACAGAAGGGACCATAGATATGTTACGCCACAGTCATTTATTGGACGCTTTTGCGCGATACCAAGCCCTTGATTTGAATTCAGCGGCTAAACGCAGATGTTAGGAATATTACAAAAATTAAAAAGTACTTTTTTCTTAATATTAATGTTAGGAATATAAAAATTAGCTGGCCGGATGGCCTATTCTGAGCAGTGAACTAATATGTTCTTAATTTTACAAACGGATAGATAATATTGAAGATAATGACAAAAGACAGTGTTGTTCACATCATCGACAGACTGTATTGAATCTAAAAGTGTCCGCTAATTGCACAAAAAAACACGACCTCGAGACGCAAGTGTTCAAATCTACGTAGTATGGAAGAGAGGGTTTTTTGGGTGGTAGCTGTGTCTAAATATAACTTTTAACGACAAAATTTTGGAGGGGAGAGAAAGGTTGGTTCAAAAATCAAGTACATTTTGTAGAAACACAAGTAGAGACGGACAGACTAACAGA
Organism: Oreohelix idahoensis; assembly: GCA_024509875.1. Taxonomy (NCBI): domain Eukaryota; kingdom Metazoa; phylum Mollusca; class Gastropoda; order Stylommatophora; family Oreohelicidae; genus Oreohelix; species Oreohelix idahoensis. The sequence goes on along the minus strand of JAMPIV010002751.1, from coordinate 12,305 downwards.
TAACCATCCATACTTGACTGAAGCATGACTGAAATGACTTTAGTGTAGGAAATTTGAATTTAAAATAAACCTAGGCAGTGATTGGCCACAGACAATCATATCATTAGCGCTCAGACGCGAAAGTGGGGCCATTCTTCAATAGTTGTTCAGTGATAGACACAGATTTTAAAGTGTGGTGATTTCCATATGAAAGAAAGTGTAATAAATTTAGGGACGCCATACTATAGCCAGCAGCTCAGCTGAGTTTTGCTAGCAATTCTGTGTTATTTATTCATAATCTGAGCTGCGAGTTTCTGTTGTCAACCAAGCAGTGTCTATTCAGTTGGTGACTTTACTCGAGTGTATCTGTGCAGTACTTGTGACAGAGACCACCATTATTGCCCGCCAGCACGGAGAGGTGGGACCACCTGATTTCAGCACCAGAGCTACAACTACAAGATGAGTGAGCCTCTGGTCTGGTGGACATTCACCAACGCTGTGTAGTTACTAATACCCCCATAAAAATTCCCACCATTTTCTGGACACTGTGTTTGTAGCAATATTTGAAAAGGTGTATGAGGCCACCCCAACAAGCACAAACAGTAATACTATCTCCCAAGTAGATGACTACTAGAACATCCTTTTACTCCCCCCCTCAAACCAACCACCTACAACTAGTTTAAGAAGATTAGACTTACACAACCCCTACTATATTTACCATCAATTACTCTTATCCCCCCACCTGTGATTTATAGCATTCTCATTGCGACGAATTTTCTGTTGACATAGATCTCGAGATATGTCAGCTTTTGGTTTGGGTAAGATTCTGGGATACATATCCTAAAAGTTATATTTGATCGTCGCCGATTCAAAAATTATTTACACAGTGCGTTTTTTTTGCTGAGTGTATTTTAATGCCTATGTTGGTATACTTGAATTGTATTTGTCTGGTAGTTCTGTGTTGAAAATATCTTGGGTGGGTTTGGATATCTGTATGTTATTCGCTCTATATACACGCGCGCAGAGGCTGATACTATAGGCATTGCGCATTAAGACCCTAGAGAGGTTACAGAGTTGTTTAGGCCTTGTTGGGTGAGTGCGCCACCAGGTTGTTGAGTTATGTATGTAGCAGAGAAGGATTGTGTTGTATAGTTGTTGTGGGGTTCGTTATGGTCTGCTTGATTGGGGTAATGCACTAAGAGGAGGTATAAGGCCCGCTTTGTGGAGAATTCGCGCACTCTCGAAGCTACAATTTTGTATATCAGGAGTGACGTGTTCATCAGCGTGGCCTGACTCAGCAGATACACGTCGCTAAATGATTACAGATAACGTGTTAGTAATTCACCATTGTTCATACTAAGTACTCGCTAGGAAGAGCTTTTCGTTAGGGTTTAAGCCAGAGCTAACAGTGTGATTAGTGTGGGCGTGGTTTGATGTAGGTAGTTGCACTCTAGGCCGAGGTTGTGTAATTAGCGCGCACACAGTAATATTAGGAATGTCGGCATGGGTTGTGTGGGTAGAGAAGATGTAGATGAAGTAGGGTTAGGAAATAAATTTTAAAAAATTCCCCTATGTTAGATAGCTCTTTTTAAAAGGTTGTCCTATGTAGGATTAAAAGGTTGGTGAATCTTCACACTGCTTCGACTGCGTATGTTATAGTAGAAGGTTGGAAGATGTAGGTGGAGATTGTGAAGAGATACTGGTTGGTAGTTGGTAGTTGTAAGACTGTTTGGGAGGAGTTTCATCGAGATTTAGTAGACTTGGAGTTTGTATGTGTAAATGGGTTAGGAGGAGTATTTAGAGTAGAGGTGATGTGAGTTATGGTCGCTGGAGCTGAGGCAGTAAATGTGTTGGTATGATCTCTAGGGGCGGCATGCTGGTGTAGGGCTTGTCACATCCGCGTGATAGAGGAGGAGAGATGGGGAATGCGGGAGAATGGTGCTCAAATTTGTGTGGTGGAGAGAAGAGTTTGGGTTAGTAACACGTGTGAATGGGTTTGTGTAGCGGGCTGATAAATGGTGGTAGAGTGAGATTAAATGATATGTTGAGGAATCTGTGGGGGAATGAGAAAAGGATGGTTAGTCTGAGAATGTGAGCAGAGTTGGATGGTTGAGATAGGAGGGCTGGTAAGTAGTGAGAGAGACATTTAATGAGGATGGCTTTGCAGATTTGGAGACATGAAGAGTAGAGAAAGAGGATTTGGAGGGTGTGAATCTGCCTGAAAAGGGAGCATAGAGATGGAGTATGGAAGTTCAAGTTATTTGTTTTGATGAGAGAGGGGAGTTTGGGGGCTTCAGAGATTGATTAATAGACATGGTTGGACGTAGGTGTGCACGTAAGAAGGGGGGGGTGGGGACGTTGGCGCGGCAATAGAAAATTGAATTGAATGGTTGTATGCAAAGGTGTAGAAGCTAATCGAATTACGACTAAGGGGATTGCTGGGAGTTATGTTACGCAGACCGGCCAGAGGAGCTCGCTATAGTCTAGAGAATGGTGTGCCAGCCGCGCTTTATTGAGTGTGCCTAAGATGGCTATGACCGACGCATGTAGGTTCTTGGGGTACGCTCCTGCTCAGAGAGACAGACGCGTGCGTCGTATGGGGTTTTTCATGTGTTGAAAGACCCATGTTTGGTTGGATAAACAAGGAGATGATAGAAAAGAGTAGAGGTACTTGTTGTAGGACGGGGGTTAGGGAGCGGTGTTTCGGTTGTAGTTTTTTAGCTGATACGTGACGATATTGGGTGTATAGAGTCGAGGAGATTTTGAGGCGTTGAGCGCTTTAAAGCGCTCTATCTCCACAGAAGGGATGGTGGGAGAGTGGGTAAGGGAATGGTTTCGGTTAGTGATTTGAGTAGTTTGTGGCTTCGACTAAATTTTAATTATGAAAACAGGGGTAAGGAAGAGTCGAAAGAGTACGCTCTCAAGATTATAGAATTCTGATGTGGGAAGCGATGATTGGTTGTTGTTACAAGAAGAGTATAAAGCTTCTGTGTGTGTTGATATTTTATTGTAAAAAGGTTTATTTCGTGTTAAGGAGAACTTTTAGAGAATGAGCGCAGCTCGCGCGCAGAATACGTGTGGTGTATTCTTTGGGGGAGCATATTCTCACATATCCACTCTCAATTGTGTTCGTCGTCTTGTAAGAGACTAAGGAGGAGTAATTTATGTACTCCTATTTTGGAGTAATATTAGTTAGATCGGCGTGCGTGTTGGTTAGAGAATGGACACCTTTAATAATGGGGTGGTGAGGTATTCTGTTAAGAGAATATTGATCATTGTAGTTGAGCAAGATGTTGGTGTAGAGTCTCCTCATTAGCAGTTTCCTGTAGTGACTAGTGAGAAATTATTGTGTCTTAATATGTTATGTCTTTTTAATTACTCAAGTGTTGGCTAATATGAGTGAGAAGGTGATTAAGGCTGGGTAGTAATGGCTAGCTGGGAGTAGGAGTGATGATTCAGCAGCCATAGGCGCGAAATTGAGGTTAATGTGTGTTGGTTGCTAGTCATATATTATTTATTTATGGAGAGATAATTCTCACAATAGAGACAATATTGTGGTGTAAAAGCTTTCCAGATCCTAATGCGCGCGCGACGCGCTGTAGGATATTTTTTGGAGAGATATTTTTTGATTATAGAGAGCAGGGACAAATGTGATTAGTTGATTTGGTATGTGCTCGGCAGAATAGTAGTCTCTTATGATCGTCGGCATTTGAAACTCACAGTTGCTCGAAATGACCTCGCGGATTTATAGAAGAGGTGTTGTTACGATATTGAAAAGAGTGAGAGAATTAATCAAGCGTTTATTATTAGATTGGGACTTCGCTCGATAGAAGGTAATAGAGCGAGAATTTTGTGAAATGGTTGTAGGAGAGAAATCCTTCTCGCTCTTCTAAAGCCATACAGTTGCTTATATGCTAGTAAGCTGATAGGTCTAGGTGGTAAATCGGCTGCAATGGATTGTTTGTAGAAAGTTGGGTGTAGAGAGATTTTGTCTGATAGGTGATAGAGTGAACGAACCTAATGAGTGAGAACTCGCGCGTTTTGTTAAAATGTTATTACTCCGAGCAGCCCATGTGTGTTTTGATATTTGGGAGGGATGTGTTTTGGAGTTGTGAGATGTTCAGTTGTATTTGTGATTAGAGATTATACTCGGGGGGGTGGTGCGCTCTGAGAAGTTGTGAGGGTAGCTTGTAGTGATGATTAGGTCAGTAGAGCTTAAAGTTACGCATCTAGTGATAATACAGTGGGGCTCCGGGAGCGAATAAGGATACCATACCACATAGAGATTTCTGCTCTGCGATTCGGGAGGTCGCTCCAATTTGAATATATGGGGTGAATTATGTTTTTACCGCGCGGGTATGCGCGAAGAGTTGTGGATTCAGGGGTGATTAGAATAATCTCGCTTCTAACTGGGGATAACTAGGAGGACGAAATCACGCGTTCTATTTTCTTCTTACAGTATAGCCCTGAGTTAGGTAGATTTCTTATGATGAATCTCTCACGCCAAGTGTCCTTCCTTGGGGAATCGCCGGGTGAGTGTGGTTAATAGTACGGACCTTGGTTTGTAGATCAGATTGGTGGCGGACAGTGCAGACCAGGTCAAAGAAGAAGGAGGATAAAGTAGACATGTGAATGAATCACTTTTGATTATATCTGCTAGTGATTTTGCCGTCGGCTTCTCCCTTAATTGATGGTGAGATTGAGGTCGGGAAGAGGCGCAGGCTTTTGTGATAGGGTATTTTGCTTTTGCAGGAAGCGCATCAAGCGGCGCACTTGTTTTTGTAAAGTAAATTTTGGTGGCCTCATAGAACTTGTCGCTCTGCACACACCTCCTGAGCTCTCATAGGAGTAGGAGTTGGGATATTATTTTCGCAAGATGTATATTTAAGATTACACATGCACTTATTATTTACGTAGGGAACATTAGATAGATAATTCAAGAGAGTCGCCGGTGAGACTTGGAATAGAACGAGCGAAGAATGGGGTCTAACTCATAGCCTAGTTGAAGGGTTCTTTCCCACTTGTCGCATAGTTTATGTATGTAAGATAGTAAATGATTTGATTGGGTAATCTTCTGAGGGTGTCATGTTGCGCGCCGGTATTGACAGTCTCTCATGGTGGGTTCATGACAATGGGGTATGTCAGCGCCAATGCTAGGAAAAGACGTTTGTATAATAGCCGTTGTCACTTTACTTCTGGCACAGGGATAAGGAAAGGATTATAGAAAAGAAGATTGTTTTTTTTGTCATATATTTCCTGGCTCGCCGCTAGATTGTCGCGCGCTAGAGTAGAGGGCAAATGAGGCATTCCTCACATAGCCATATCGGGATGATATTGTTCTCGGTCTGCAACTCTAGGGGAAATGTCCATTATTGTTATAGATCTGGGGAACACCATTTTGATATTGCTTGAGGGGTTGCAGTGGGTGTTTATTGTACGGAAGGTCTCTGCTCTAGTTCAAGTAGTTTACTATCTCTGGATCCAACAAGTTAGGATTATAAGGTATAGTCGAGTTTTACATCCGGTATACTTATTGTGTGGGACAATTGTTCATTATGTGAGGGGAGTTAGAGGCTCTCGCTAGCGGTTTAGCCCTGCGCGCCGCATCATATTGATTCTCGATCAGATGAGAGAGAAACAATTGGAAGAGAAGGCAAATCTAGGTGCTTTTTGTACAGCAATATTTAAGCTCCGATCTAGGATTCTCCGCATTGTTGTCAAATCTTGTAACGGATTAATGGATCTCAGTTACAAAGGGGAAAACTCAACGGACGAGAGTTTTTATGCTATTTTCTATTAGCCCAGGGCTACTGTTCAATTGTTTAGTGCCGTTTCATCCTACGTATGGGATACGGCCTCTCGCGGGAAACGGGGTAGCATGGAGGTCTGGTTCGCATAGACGGCACCTATTCCTCTATTTCGCGTAATTCCCTGATGGGAATAAAGATTGCAGTGCTGACACGAATAAGTTATGATATGCTACGGAGTTCTCTGTAGTGAAAGGTGATCAGTATTCATCTGCCGTCCGCGCGATTGTTTGCGGTAACCGGAGGGATGGGTTAGGGCGTATTAGTAGGTACGGACTTAGAGTTCAAATAACCGGGATTAGTGCTCCACGCGTAGAAGTACATCTTGGCATATTTAGTGTTGTCTGGGGGAGGCCAATAAAAGGGATACCGCATTGATTGAATGCCCTGATTAAGAGCATCCTCTGGTAGCAGATGAGTAAAGGGGGAAGAGACTTTGTTACGCCGACTGTCTATCGTTTATGTTCATATATTGTGTAACGAACTTGGACCCGCACTCGTTCTAGGAAAGCTGGGATGGATAAACATGGGCAAACGATTAATTCCGAAAGCAAGCTACAGGATGAAGAAAAGCGGCATGCAGCTTTATTTATAAATAGGAATGCATATGGACCAGGGAGAAGTCGGCTCAGTCGGATACGAGGAAGGTGACTGCTCATACTGACCCTGGTAAGCTCAGGTATATATATATTTACAACAGTTGGTTTTGATAGGTGATCGGGTATAAGGGTAGCGCCAGTTATACGGTTCTAAGAGAAGGTGTACTAGGAATCAGTGCGAATACTATTAAAATTTGTGACAATGAAAAAGGGTAAGGAAACATAGTTTATCACGAGAACTGTTAAATGAAGTTAATCTGGAACATGGACCACTCAGGAACAGGCGACGCCAGCCGCTTGTGTTTGACACTTGGCATATTGCAACCGCAAGACTTGCAAGAATAGGAGATAAACACCAGGACTCACCTCAGGAGTTGATTTACCCATTACATCTTTGTGAAACACGGCCGAATCTGATCAGGTAGCAAGCACATGTAAAATGTCAGTTTTGTAATGCAACCATGGAGTACTAAAAACCAGAGGGTGAGAGGTCAAAGAAGGAATTCTGGAGGGAACTTACCAGATGGTTATAAGCCAGAATAAACGCCTCAGGCCATTACTAGAATTGTTTTGGGGGTCTACCAGTATGACATGGAAAAGATGTAGCTTTATTAGACGTCAAACCAATGATCTGTATTAGAAGCCATTTCTATGCGCATAGATTACAGGAAACTGAATGCTGTCACAGAAGGACAAGTGGATCCATTACCAGACACAAAACAGTTATTTGCCAGACTGAACAAGGCAAAATATTTTTCAAAAGTGGATCTTAGTAAAGGCTATTACCAGATCCCAGTGAAGCCTGAAGTGAGACCTTATTTGGCTTTTAGCACTTCGGATGGACATTATGATTTCAATATGCTACCATTCGGACTGAAAAATGCTCCGAGTGTGTTTTCAAGGATGATGCGCAAATTGTTGGATCCCCTGAATAACCCATGTATCACGAATTTCATGGATGATATTCTCGTCGCCACAGAGACATTTGAAGAACACACATTGAAGCTCTGGAGATGTTGTTTGATAGACTTCGGGAGGCGAACTTAACTGCTAGGCCAACAAAATGTTGTATTGGATGCAAAGAGTTGGAATTCTTGGGACACACTGTATATCAGGGTAATATGACCCCTGATCCTAAGAACTTGGAAAAACTGCAGAGAGCACCTAGGCCGCAAACAAAAAAGGACGTGCGATCATTTGTGTCGTTATGCGGATTTTTATCAGAAATACATCAAGAATTTTAACGCTATTTGTGCTCCTCTGACTGATTTGACTCGCAAGGGACTTCCAGATAAAATTATTTGGACTGCACAATGTGAACTAGCGTTCCAAGAGTTAAAGGAAAAACTCACTAGCAAGCCTATTATCAAACTGCCTGATTTGACACAGGACTTTGTCTTAAGAACCGATGCAAGTAATGTAGGACTAGGAGGGGCTTTGTTGCAAAGATCATCTTCACCTGATGGGGAACTTAAACCAGTCGCTTATGCAAGCCGCAAATTGAATAAGGCGGAACAAGGATACTCCACAAGCGAAAAGGAATGTTTAGCATTAATCTGGGCAATAAAGAAGTTTCAAATCTATCTGTATGGTAGGACATTTGTGGTGGAGACGGACCATCAGCCTCTCGTGTTCTTGTCTCAGGCTAAGCATGAAAACGCAAGATTGCTGAGGTGGTCTTTGTTGCTTCAACCTTATCAGTTTAGTATCCAATATATCCCAGGCAAATTGAATGTCGGTGCAGATTTCCTCAGTCGGCACCCCTGTGATCAAAATTAGAGTAGTGGCAGACGTGAGGAGTAATTTTACCTATGTGTATCGCTGGTGTTGGAACTTGCCATAGGCATGTTTTCAAGTGGGGAGATGTGTAGTGAAATTGACAGAGATACAACGGTAAAATCCCTCCAAAGATAACATTTAAGGATAAAAACATAATGCGTAGGCTGCGAATAGTACATGATCGCCTAGACCGCGGGTCATCATCCTCCATAATAACTGACTTGCTAGACAGGAGGGGAACGGCGGATCAAAAAGGAAAAAAACATGACTGGAAAGATTGCGTGAGACTAGAAAGGCTAAGGAGACGCAATTGGGGGGGGGAAACGGAGAAAAGTCACGTTTCCCAAGTTGACATAAAAAGTAAGCAACTCGACAGAAGGGACCATAGATATGTTACGCCACAGTCATTTATTGGACGCTTTTGCGCGATACCAAGCCCTTGATTTGAATTCAGCGGCTAAACGCAGATGTTAGGAATATTACAAAAATTAAAAAGTACTTTTTTTCTTAATATTAATGTTAGGAATATAAAAATTAGCTGGCCGGATGGCCTATTCTGAGCAGTGAACTAATATGTTCTTAATTTTACAAACGGATAGATAATATTGAAGATAATGACAAAAGACAGTGTTGTTCACATCATCGACAGACTGTATTGAATCTAAAAGTGTCGCTAATTGCACAAAAAAACACGACCTCGAGACGCAAGTGTTCAAATCTACGTAGTATGGAAGAGAGGGTTTTTGGGTGGTAGCTGTGTCTAAATATAACTTTTAACGACAAAATTTTGGAGGGGAGAGAAAGGTTGGTTCAAAAATCAAGTACATGTTGTAGAAACACAAGTAGAGACGGACAGACTAACAGATAACCATCCATACTTGACTGAAGCATGACTGAAATGACTTTATGGTAGGAAATTTGAATTTAAAATAAACCTAGGCAGTGATTGGCCACAGACAATCATATCATTAGCGCTCAGACGCGAAAGTGGGGCCATTCTTCAATAGTTGTTCAGTGATAGACACAGATTTTAAAGTGTGGTGATTTCCATATGAAAGAAAGTGTAATAAATTTAGGGACGCCATACTATAGCCAGCAGCTCAGCTGAGTTTTGCTAGCAATTCTGTGTTATTTATTCATAATCTGAGCTGCGAGTTTCTGTTGTCAACCAAGCAGTGTCTATTCAGTTGGTGACTTTACTCGAGTGTATCTGTGCAGTACTTGTGACAGAGACCACCATTATTGCCCGCCAGCACGGAGAGGTGGGACCACCTGATTTCAGCACCAGAGCTACAACTACCAGATGAGTGAGCCTCTGGTCTGCTGGACATTCACCAACGCTGTGTAGTTACTAATACCCCCCATAAAAATTCCCACCATTTTCTGGACACTGTGTAGTCAATATAGACAGGTGTGATGAGGCCACCCCAACAGCACAAACAGTAACTATCCTCCCAGTAGATGACTACTAGAACATTTTAATAAAACTAACTAGTATAGTACATATATATGTACACTATTGCATTTATGATATAATATTCCATGCATTTCTTTCATAATCTCTAAATCCTTTTTAAGTTCTGGTCAACCTAAAAAATTGATCCAGAACAAAATAAATGTAATATAATTCTATCAAAAAATTTTACACACGTGAGTTAGTTCAGTGTATTTTAACATTTATTAATATTATTAGTCTTGTTAAATATCTGTGGGTATATCTATAACCTATTACACCACACTACATAGCATAACCCTAGACACTTTACGTAGCCACATTCATTAAAAAAAAAATTAAGTGTGAGGTCGTAGTGGTAGCAAGAAAGGCCTTCTGACAATTCACAACTACATTTTATCTCAGGAGCCTTCACAGCTGGCCTCATACAATTACAATTAGTAATATCACCATCATACAATACCAGCAACACCACTACACTTGTCATCTGATACCCAAAGAACTTTGAACGCATTTTCTTCAAACACGCTGAAGTGGTGATGGAATATAACAGTACTGAAGCGACAATTAATTTATTATGCGTCGCTAAAACCCAGAGATGCTTTGTTCTTGTATTGCTATTGGATAATAATGTACTAGACCAGAGGTTTTCAAACATTTTTGGACCGCGGCTCCCTTGACCTGTCCATAAATCACCGCAGGTCCTCTCTATACTATATATTATATATAAGCAATTGGACCTTTGCTCATAATATCGAGCCCAACACTTTTCCCAAGCCACCGCGACGCCCTTAGCCGAGGGCCGCGACGCCCCTGGGAGCCGCGACGCACAGTTTGAAAACCTCTGTACTAGACCCAAGTATTCCGGCCTTAGTCGTGTTTGTTATTCGGCCTACACTAGTTAATACAACAGTTAGCAGTCCGTAGTATCTATAAAAAATGCACGGTTGTTCAGACAGAAGAATTCTCAATACTGTAGAGATAAGATGACTGAATAGACCATCCTGTACTTGCAGCTTCAGAGCAAATAGGTTTTAAAATGTCCTACAAAGTGATCTTATTTGTGGCTTGTGAAACTGTGGACAAAATACAGTTTCTCTAATATGAAACAGTGGACAAAATACAGTTTCTGTAATATGAACCAGTGGACAAAATACAGTGTCTGTAATATGAAACAGTGGACAAAATACAGTTTCTGTAATTACAGAATGATCAGCATGTCCAAATTAGTTAAAAATAGCTACTTTTGTCTCACATACATTTTGGCTGTTGTCCAGTGCAATATGAAACAGTGGACAAAATACAGTGTCTGTAATATGAAACAGTGGACAAAATACAGTTTCAGTTTCTGTAATATGAAACAGTGGACAAAATACAGTTTCTGTAATATGAAACAATGGACAAAATACAGTTTCTGTAATATGAAATAGTTGACAAAATATAGTTTCTGTAATATGAAACAGTGGGCAAAATACAGTTTCTGTAATATGAAACAATGGACACAACACAGTTTCTGTAATATGAAACAATGGACACAACACAGTTTCTGTAATATAGGACGCAATAAGTTATAGACTCACATAAATGAGTGCTGTGTAGAAAAGAAGGATTGAAATGGTAGCCTATATTAAGATCACTGATGTGGAACTGATGACTTGAACCAGACAAGCTCCAGTGTGAAACAGCATGTGAGAAGAAGACGCTGGCGATGGATAGGACACATATTGAGGAATCTGTTGATAGCATTTCATAGCAGTCTTTACTCTACAATGGACAGTGCAAAAGAGTTAGTGATAGACTGAAAACATCTGGAGAAGGGAACTGGAGACATAATTGAAAGGCGTTGGGGCATACGAAAGACTTTGAGCAGGTAGCACAGGACACGTGTATTTGGTAGGAGTGTGTTAAAACCCTATGCTCAGTAGGGGGCGGAAAAGTAAGGAGTGATAGACGAAGGAGAATAGTATTCATACAAAGTATACCAGTTAGCACACGACATGCCACTGAAAATGGAGTTTAGTCCACTGCTAGGAGCCACTTGAAACAAATCCTGCAAGTCTGCCGTTATTGTAAAAGGAAGTGTATTTTCCATTTGATGGTTCGTGAAATTTTTTGAAAAGAACTAGAACATAAAGTGAAATTTATAAACAACTTAAATAAGGAAGTGAACTGGCAAAAAAACAATAATAGTAATATTAAAAGTAAAACAAAGCAAAGAAAATACAAGGAATAAATTGGATGTCGCTAGATACAACAACCCTATACTTTAACCTTAAAAGTGACCCACAAGATATGGGCGACTTATTTAGATGATATCGACTAACACCTCCCACAATTCTTCATTTCAATTATGTTATCACCTAATTATAGCATCAACCTAATTATAGTATCAACTTAATTATATTATCAACCTAATTATAGTATCACCTAATTATATCATCAACCTAATTATAGTATAAACCTGATAAATAGTCTCCATAATTACACTTAAAAGTATATACCCTCCCAATTTTATTAACAAACCCTAATAATGTCTATCAACCTAATTATAGCATCAACCTAAGTATAATATCAACCTAATTATAATATCAACTTAATTATAATACCAAACTAATTATAATATCAACCTAATTATAGTATCAACTTAATTATAGTATCAACCTAATTATAGTCTCAACCTAATTATAA